>ML807786.1:217210-229476 GCA_009831015.1 Picea engelmannii
AAGTGACATTTTGCACTTTAACCAAAGTCAAGTACAAAATAGACATAAAGGACATAGGACAAAGTGCCAAATGACTTTCCCACATGTGCTAAGGAGGGATAACACATGGGGAACACCTCCCAAGGTACACAAATCAACAAAACGTTGGCCTTGGAAAGCCTAGGACGTCACCCATGAGGTCCATGACGTCATCCTTGCTTCATGGATGTTTTGGCAGATGGACAGGCATTTGGCACGTGTGGCAGCTTGGAGAAGCCCGAGGGGGGCTAACGTTTTGCTCCTAGAGGCTGCATTTGCCCTAGAAGGGGCTAACGCCACCCTAGAAAGGGGATGACATCCTTCTGTTGCTTGATTAGGGTTTTAATTTGTCATTTAATGTAAAACAATATAATTTTCAATATTTTGGCCTTGTCGGCCTTTTTATGACCTAAAAGTAAATTAGGTCATTGATACAGTATAAATGAAGGATTTTCACTTCCATTTTTTGAAGATCTTTCACTCACCACTTGGTGAGGTCTGAAATTTGCGCCCTATTCTAGGGTTTTGGCTGATTTAGTGATGCACACTTGTTGAAGGAGGACTATTTTGGCATGTTTTGGCATTTCTCTTGAAGGAAGGTGTTACAACTAGGGTTTGCATTGATATTTCTTGGTGAATTGTAAGTATTTTTCTGCAAAACTTCTTGAATGAATGGTTGTAGTTTAATTTCTTGTATGTGTTTATGATTTTGTTGAACAAAACCCTAGGTGACAAGCACACAAGTAGGTCCTTGTCTCATGTCCCCTGAAAGAGAAATTTTTAGCCATTGAAGAAGAAGAGAGCCTAGTCGTTGCTACTCTCTCTCTCTTCATTTATTGCTAGCCATACTATCTAGAGGCCAAGAAGAGAGAGACGTCTTAAGCCTAGGTCTACTACAGTTAGGGTCGTTTTTTCACTAGGGTTTGCTGTAAAGGCCTTGCTCTAGCAACACCTTGCTTCATCAAACCCTCTAGTCTTGTCTTATTTGCTTCACCTTTCAGCTAGCCGTTTTTGCCATTGAGTTAAGGAAGGAGGAGAGAGCACCGAGGCGTAGTTTACCTACACCAAGGTGAGTCTCTCTCCCCTAGGGTTTATACTTTGGGGCCTTGCTCTAGCAACACTCCAAAGCCCTTCCCTCTAGTCCTTGACCTAGTTACCTTGTCTCCTTCAGCTCTTGCGTCCTACACTATTGACTCCATTTAAACCCTAAGGCACTGATCCTAAGACCTCATGCGCTGAAGTGACCTTAATCACAAACAACTCTCAAAACTCTTTGAATCAAAACCTAACTACTAACCCTAGCCTAAGAACTAGCCTAACTAACCTGTTGCTGTCGTCATCCTTGGCTATTATATCATTTGTGCAGCAAGCATTTTACTTTATAAGCAAATTGAATGGTGATTTAAGGCATTTATTGAATGAAGTGTTGATTGGTTATATTGAATGCCATATTGTTCCAATATTTATTGGTGAAGTGATATAATTTTCATTGCTATTGATAAACATTGATTTCGTCAACATTTATTGCCAAATTGCTTATATGTTATTCAGATAGTCATCTATTTATATGAAGTACTAACCCATTGAAATAGCTTGCATATATTATTTGCTGTTGCTTTGTCCCAGGCAGGTATATCTTTGGGGGTTTTACTTTATTATTGGCTGTTCAGCCAGGACTATCTGCTTGGTGGTGACTTGTGAGGGGGAATCTATCCTTGTCTTTTAATCCTCTTTCCTTCTCAAAACCCCAGGTCACCGGGGACGTCTTTCCTGGGCCTTACCACCCTAAAGAGAAAGAACCATCCCATTGTGGTGACATTGGATGGGATTGGTTCCTGTTCCGCTAGTTTGACCTTAAAACCTCAAGCCTTTTATCCTTGCTACAAACTGCGCGATAACATGACCAAAAGAGCTGGTCGCATTATGTAGTGCAATCGTTAAGGCGGTCACACCTTGTAATTAGGCAAATCACGACCAAAGGGAATGTGGTCGCTCTGTGTTACACGCTGCTCGCGACCACGACTGTGGTCGCACTGTATGCACAGTCCGCTCGCGACCACAACCGTACAATTTAAAAAAATAAAAGATCTGAAGCAGATTTATCAAATCTGGCATTGAAAGCTTTTAACTAATTTCAGAAAAGATTTGGCTCTGATACCATGTTGAATTTTCTGATTTTCAGATCTGATAATTATTGCCTTATGATTTAAATGCTACTTTTATCATAGAATAATTACACACTGAAAATCTCAACAAGACTTAGGGAACTTGATGAGAGGTTATTGTAAGTAAATATTATATATGAGATGATATATTACAATTGACTTAGCGAACTGTGTATGTCCATCATACAACAACCAAGGGTCATCCAGATTCCATACACCATGCACCCCACATCACATGAAGCACCCCCATGCATGGTGTAAACATTTTCGGAGGTATCCCAAAAATTAACACAAAATGGAGTCGCTGAATGAAGAAACCACATAGTTTTGGAAATAGAAAATAATAAATATATGTTGGAGAATAAGGAAACTCCTAACAAGTATTGGGGAGAAGCAGTATACACTGTAGTGTACTTGCTGAATTGATGCTCTACTAAAGTAGGTTGAGAGGTCACTCTAGAGGAGGCTTTGTTATGGAGAAAGTCTGAGGTTTGTCATCTATGCTTTTTGGTTCAGTTGCTTGTGTTAATTCTCGTAGCGAAGAGAACCAAATTGGATGCAAAGTGTATGAGATTGATGTTAACCATTTATAATTATTAATTATTAACACAGCTTATATGTTGGTAGATATTTGTCCACTAGACGAAGTGACGTTCTTTCATCTTGGACTCACGGCCCCTCCTCCCTCTTAACCCCACGCATAAAGTGATGTTCAGTATAGACGACATCATTGATGAGATTACCAGGACTTTTCTGTGTGCTTCTAATAAAAAAATAAGATCTGAAAAGTGTGGGGTTAAAAATTGAGCCAAGTCGCACGATAAGAAGGTGCAGGAGGATGGGAAATCATGAGAAGTTTGTGTGTGATAAGAGACAACAATGAGGATGTTGAGAATGTTTACTGGACAAACCAGAGTCTACACCAATGGTAGAGGGGATGAATTCTTCTGTTAACATTGATTTCTTGTGGGGTTGATGAGTCACTGGTCAAACAAATGGTTGGTGACATGACTTTTTCTGCATCAACCTTGCTGTTTACATGTCTTGCAAATCATTTGCAATGGTTAATTGGTGGAACTACACAAGAAATGCACTGTAGACACTTTTTACAGCATGCTTGGTCAAGATAAGTTGCTTATGTTTTTGGACTAACAACTATGCTTAATATGACCATTAAAGGAGGGTGTTAGAGTAGATACATTATAATGGTCATATATTGGAGTTTCTGTTATGAGAAATTTAATATAAACTTTAAAGTTAATTTATGAGGTAGTAAAGTTAAAATGTAATTTTAATTTATGATTTAAGTTAAATACGTCATTAGTTAGGTGTTAGGAGTTATGATTTGGGAGTTATGTAACATACTCGTAATGTAAATGTCCCCCCTTATGATCGAATCTATGTGTTAAAGACATAACACATTGGAATTTGAACTACTGAAGTATCTCTATCCCTTCTAATATATATATATATATATATATATATATATATATATATATATATATATATTGTGTACATCTAAAATCTGACAGGAAATAGATCTATAGGAAGGATATAGAATCTTTGGAACTGTTCTTAAGGCGTTGTTCTTGCCCTATGTTGGGAGAGGAGGCCAAACAAAGAAGCCTTTATCTTTCTAATATCAGATTTGATGTATTGTTACTTCCTTGAATGTCATATAATATGCACATTTTCATATTATATATTTCACAACTATGGGTTACACCTTACAAATATTCAGTGAAGGACATTATGACATTATATTTAGCTCTATTCAATTGGACATATTCACCAATTCATATATTCACCCTCTTATATTCAACCATATATTTTTCAATGGCCTTGTTCCTTATTTACTTGAATGCATAAATTATGGAGCATATATTCCCTTGGATGTGTTATATTTGACATGGAGAATGATTGCTGCGTTTACTTTGGAGTCTGGATTGTTTCTTTTTCTAGGAGAAAGTATTCTAGTATACTTGGTCTTTTCCGTTCTTTATTATTTCTTTTCTGAAATTAGTGTTTGTGAATAAATAGCTAACGTTTTGTACTGTAAAAATTAAGAGCACAGATTTGTGTATTCTCTCTCTCTCTCTCTCTATATATATATTCACTGGGTTTCTCTAATGAATGTGTGCCTCTTGTTTTGTAAGCAGAGTATTAGAATTTTTACCTGCGGAGATGGATCCTCTTCCAGCCAATGTTTGTCAAAAGTTCAATCTGATGAAGCTTCGTGAAGTAAGTCCACTGGATATTGAGTGTGACTTTTTTGTTCAAAGGAATGCTTTATAGTGACATTTCTGTAGAAGTCAGGGTCAGTTAATCAGGACCGAAGTAGCACAAAAGAACTTACGAATATGGAAACAAGGGGCACATTTGGGAATCCAATGAATTTTATAGATATATGAAGCTTCATGAAGTGAATATGCAGTTTGGAATTTTTCAAAGAAAATCTTTATAATGACATTACTGTAAAGTGAGGGTCAACTAGTCAGGAATCAAGCCTAGAAGTTGATAGACAGGTTTGTGTTTTTAAACTTTAAAGTATTGTCAAATAAGAGACCTGGCAAAATAGAATTGTTTGAAGTTTGAAGAAAATTAACATGCGTGATCTAAAATAGATGTCAGATACAAGCCAAACATGAGACAATCCTTAATGGAATGTGCAGATGATCAAGAGTTTTTATTGGAGGGATTCCCTGTCTGATTATCCCTTTTTATTCAAGATTGACTTTTTACTCGATATTACTCCATAAAAGGTTTTAACTGAGGTTTGAAAAGGATGCAGTGATGTTAGAAACGGCAGTGTAAGAGAGGAATATGATGCCATTAGTCTTATTAAGCTTCTGTTATATCGTATTCAAGCTTTGCAATTCTATTCTCTTTCTGCTTCTGCGAGAATTACTGTACACTTCTTATATTCATTCTAGCTTCTAAACAATAATTACATGAGACAAAAAGAATGAGGACTATATTGCGTTTCTAGTTTGTGTGGGATATTATCATATGAGTGTCAGCTAAATAGATCTAGCTAATATAATAATTATAATGTCCATACTTAGGATTTATCTTAGTGGGGTGTCATACAGAATTTTTGGTGTTGGGATATGATTCTTTTTAAATAGAACACGATTTTAAAACTAATTTGGCTGTGCATTTGTGAATATTCCTTCATTTTGCATTATCATTTGCTGTACAGTTTAACCTTATTCACTTCTAGTTTGTTAAACTGTACAGTTATACTTGTTTAAGCATTATCCACTCTGACTAGACTATCATTCTATGGTGCAGCCAGAGTACCTTCTTCCCCTTAGTAATATTGAGAAGTAGAATTCATTCTGTTTCATTACAGTAGAGATACCATATCCTAAGGGTAGGAAGAGTTTATTTGTCATGTCTATGCTTTAAAGTTAATTTATGAGGCAAAACAATGTTGTTGAACTTCAAAAAATGTTTATCTCAAAACTTGGATCTTGGACTACTCGCCTACAGATGGCTCTATGCTATACTATTTTAATTTCTCTATCCTGTAAAACTTTATTATTAAGGTATGATGGTGCCCATATTACAGCATAGCATGAGGAAGAAGAAACAAGAGAGAAACCTTAGCACACCATTTCATTAAAATTAATTGCCACACAAGAAGCATATGCGTAGAAGTATTTATGCAACCCATGAAACTTGGTTCTCTTCACCATTTTGCTAATTTTGGTGGGATTCCTCCATGCCAAGTAGTCATTCTCTTCTGTCTTATTCCTTACACTTCTTACATATGAAATATTCTGTTACATCTTTGTCATATTCCTTCGCACCTCTCTTACACACTATCACACCTGACATTATTGATTCCTCTACATGGCATATCAACATCATGTAGAACCCATGACCTAGGACTCATTAACACTCGGTCACAAAAGTAAACTCTCAAGTGTTTGTAAGGCTTAATGTGTGTTGCCGTCCTTATACACACTTGCTAACGTGGACTAAGTCCAATCCACTTAGTGTGTCCTTAGAGGCACAATGCCGAAGTTCAAGCCCACTGTCACCTCGACTTGAACTTCTTCTGTCTAGGCTTACTCCTAGGGAAGTCAAAGGGCGGTAGACCCTAGTTACTATGTGAATTATTAAATGAATTCTAGGAGTTAATTTTAGTTTGTTAAAGGTAAGGGGAAGCTAGCCTATATGGCAAGCAACAATGCAAATGCAAATCCTTTTAATGAAAATCAAACCTTTCCCTAAGGTCAACTAAGACTAGTGCCTAAGGGTTGGGCAAGGGGTCAGTTAGATTATACAACAAGAGGATTGAGTACAAATATACAAGAAATAAACAATGCTATAGGATACAACAAGAAATTACTTATTACTTGAGATAATTACAAATTGAATATGGTGAGATAGCTTACAATCAAAATAACAAAATAGATAATTGCACAAACATACAAAGGAAATAATGAATAATTAGATAATGAAACATTCAACTCACATCAATTTATAAATGAAACAATTGAAGCATGTCATGAAGTAAAAGAATAACCACTTAAACGATATCACAACTATACAAAATAAGTTAGATCATAAACCAATGAACATGAGATATCCACAATGAAAGATGTTACTTGAAAAGTGAGTTGCTTGAAAGTAACTTGCTTGAAATGTCAAATATTTGAAAAGTAAATTGTCTTAAAATATGATTGTGAAACTTGAAAGGAAAATTTGCTTGAAAGTGACTTGCTTGAATATGAATAACACAATTTTGAGATTGCTTGAAAAGTAAACTTGAGATGCTATGTTGTGAAATAAATTGTTTTGAAAATGAGATTGCAAGTGTTGTGAATGTAGTGTGTAGGTTAATTTTAGTAAATTTTAGGTCTCTCTTTGATTAGGGGGATTAGATGTGATAGATTGAAGCCTAGTCTATGTGACTTCCCCAAAACTGTTATCCTCTCAACCAAAAGGAAGTGTTGGGTGTTCAATAAGCAAGGCAAACAAGGTCTTACCCTAGCTCCACAGGTCAAATCCAAAGAGCAAGTGTACTCAACCCGGGGGACACCTAGTGCTGTGAGATCATCCCTGACCTAGCACCCCAAGTATCTTCCTCAAGCTTTCTTTTTGATGGTAGAAACAATAAATGGTTGGATGCCTAATTACTAAACCTCCAACCTTTGCCCTTTCTTGTCACCTAGCATCCACAAAGTGGCAAGGGGAGAGAATACGGGGCAAAAATGGAGAACAAAAAGATTACTTTAGCAATGATTTTAAGATTATACAAGCCTTCCGTTATTGCAAGGAATAGCTTATGCCAATCTCTTGCAAGGTGGGGCAAAATAAAGAAATTGAAATGCTTTATTAGTTTGCTTTAAAAAAGGAGATGCAACTCCACAACAATGGCACAAGTGGAGGCATAATGCCTACCGTTTTGGCCAAGGTGAGTGTAATAAAAAGAACTAGAATACTTGAAAGCAAAAACAACCTCAACAATGGCATAAGTGGAGGCACAATGCCTACCGTTTTGGCCAAGTTGGGTATTATGAAAGAGATAAAAAATTGGAAATAAATTGCAACCCCACAACAATGGCACAAGTGGAGGCACAATGCCTACCATTTTGGCCAAGGTGGGTGTAAAGGAAAAGCAAGAAAGCAAATCTAACTATTACAATATCAGATTTATGATATAAAATTGAGAGAAGGCACACCCAATAGATTCTCAAGGGTCGCTTACAATGACTTAGAAGAGTGAGAAGGATGGGGATTTGATATCCCAAGTCCAGAATGCCTTTTGGAGGCCTTTGGGGCTCGAACTAGTAGCACTTCCTCCTTGTTGCTAGAAATCTGCATAAAAAATCAGCAAGATATATTTTGTGGAAAATGTTACAAAACACCAAGAACTTGTTAAGTTTGATTAGCCCAATGATACATAAATTTAATTAGAAATTTTGAGAATGATAGTGAAATCTTTAGTATCTATTCTATATCATAACAACATTTAGAAATGAAGAAAAGAAGGAAAATAAAGTTAGATAAATATTGAAACTTTGGATGATTGAAAAGAGTTTGCTTTCAACTCTAAAACCAATCCTTCAATCCTTTAGTGATTCCCAAAATAAGATTGCCTTTGCTACACAAGGAAACATGGAGTTGAGAGCATCCAAAAAGCTGGTAAAATATTTTGCAAACTTAATAAGAAACTACCACAAGATCAATAGCAATGCTACTACTAATATCACCCAAGCAAAATACTTTGTTTGAGTCTCCAAATAGAACTAGTGAAGCAAAATGCAAAAAATGAAATGGAAATGTATCACCTCACAAAAACACAATGAAGACACCAAGAAGACTCCTAATAGACACAATAGATTCTCCAAAGTTTCCTTTATTATTCACCAAAATGTTGTTACAAATACTTATAGCAAGATTTACACATGAGAGCATGAGAGAGTGAGGGAAAAGAGAGGAGAAATTTTGGTATAGTAGACTTGATATGAGAATATATGAGAAAATGAGGAGAGGGTCTCTTTTATAGACAAAGGTGAGGAGAGACCCCACTTGGATGTGCTCCAAGTGGCATCCATCCAAGGGAGGATGGTCACATCAAGAGGGGCGCACTTCTAGGTTATGAGAGGAGAGTGAGGGTTGAGGGGTGAGTGGGGAAGGGGGAAGTCCCCTTTGCCATTAATTAAAAGTGTAGTGGGGATGAATGGGGAGGTTTACCAAAGTTTTGGGGTCCCCCATTGTATATTTTTGATTTTTCATGAATTATTGAGCAAAGGGGGGCACCCCTCTTATAGGGAGATGGTCAATGTGGGTTGTGGGCTAAGCAAAAGGGGTCTTTCTAAGTTGGAAATCATTTTTCCAACTTAGGAAAAGCATTTGGGATACTTTTCCCACTCTCTCTCATGACTTTAGTGACTTTTACAAAATTTGGCTAATTTAATTAAGCCAATTACATGCTGATTTTTGATCGACTATGACTCCTCATGG
Organism: Picea engelmannii; assembly: GCA_009831015.1. Lineage (NCBI taxonomy): Eukaryota > Viridiplantae > Streptophyta > Pinopsida > Pinales > Pinaceae > Picea > Picea engelmannii. Next base: position 226,375 of record ML807786.1, read on the forward strand.
ACAATGGCCTAGCAAAACTTGTCCAAATGTGCTGAGACTTGGTCCAAGGGTGTAGGGGTTCATGAACCATTTGATTTGAGTACTCATACTCCTATACAAAATCCCCAAGGACCACTTTTTTACATTTTACATAAAAAATAATTAAAAATCCCTAGTTTGCGGGAATTTTAATTATTTAAAAAATCCTATCAAAACTTAATGGAATTTCGCGAGACTCAAGGAAATGTCTAGCATGGTCATTTACAATACTCCTAGACCTCAGTTGCCCCATGGGCTTGATCATTAGAACGCCTTTCACCACTTTGGAAAATTATGTGGGAGTGAAAAACTCAAGGGAAATTAATAAGGCTGGTTAGGCCAAATTAATAACTTGAGGAAAAAAAACACTTAGTGAAAGGGACTCCTCTAATGATAAAGTCCTAGGCAATTGACCTAAACTATGATCCATGTAGACCCATTACATTATTATCCCATGCAGGGGAGCGAAAATTCCAATTACAAAAATAATTGCTTGAAGGCCAAAACTGCCTTGTAGAACCAACAAGTCTTCAACTTGGTAGCACCATCAGGTGCATATCTTCATGGTACATGGAGTTGACCCCCTAGTTGAAATAGGTGGTCAAAAATGTGACTAGCCATGATCATGTCAAATGGCCATTATTTCTAACTCTTGCCATAAAATCTAGGAGACCATTCATTGTTTATGAAGCTCTAAGATCTACAGTTTATCCACTCATCTAGAAAAGCTCGACCCACACAAATACTTGATCCAAACACATGAGACAAGTGAAAAAAACTCAACATCAAGACATAAACCATGTGACACTCAAACACTACTTATTAGACATCTAAAACATGTCTAAAGGAGTTTATTGCATCAAATGCTTCAATGACATCAACATAAATTATAAGTATTACAAATGTGTGATTATATAATCAAGTGTTAACACCGCTTCACATAATTTTCTAACATAAACTTGACACGTTGAGTCTTTGCAAGGAGCTCGATGAGCCCCGGATATGCTCTTTTACTCATCTAAGCCCAAGACATTTCATTTGTATACTTTATCCATTGCCGGGAGTGTTAAATTTTTAATTAAATAAAGTACCTAGGTAAGTGTTTCTCATCCCTAGGCGCCTAAGGGGTGAGAAAGTGCCTAATGTGGGCCCTAGTCATTTAATTTGTGAGATGCAAATTAAAATGTGACTTTATGACTTTAGTGAGGGTGAATGAAGAGACATCAAATCTCATCCACTCATCTAATCTAATCTCAGCCATTGGATTGGAAAACTCCTCACCTACCTCATGAGGTCGATTAGGGTAGAGGGGCGCACCCATTCTTGGGTTGTTCATGCATTTTTGTTGAGATAGCAAAAAGAGAAGAGAGAGGTTGAGCTTTGAGAAGAGAGACAACATTTGTAGGAGGAAAGACACGCATCCCAAGGAAAACAACATGCACGGATTACGAGGCAGCATACAACAATAAAGAACAGTCCGTACAGTACGGATTTGAAGGGCCGTATTGCCATTAATGTGCACAGATTTCGAGAACAACAAGATTTTCTGGGAGTGTTGGCATGCTTTCCAAGGCTGTCATACATCCATTTCAAGAACAGAAATCGAGGAGGTTGTTGGGCACGTTTTTCTGGGTGAGAAAAGTCCGTACAGTCCGTACAGACCTGCACAGAAATCGAGGGTCGTACCACAAAAATTTTTGGGCACATTTTTCTAAGCATTCGACATAGTTTTCAAGGTATTGCATCGCTGGAAATTTTCGTATAGTTGCAGACTGCAGTAGAGATTGGGCACGCAAAACTAGGACAGTCCGTACAACATTTAATGTTGTGACAGCTGTACAGTGGTACATATTTCTGGTTCAAAAATTGAGAAGCAAGCTACAGGAATGTCCAGATAAGTTTGTAAATTTCTGAAGATGAATATGCTGTAAAAGAATTTCTCAGAAGTCCATAAATAATAAAAAGCCCTCTCTCACTGGTTTTCCCCTTCTGGGTTTTTCCAGGGTCTATGTTAGACCGAAAATTTCTGTGTCATTAATTTTCTGAGTTTTATATGCTGCTAATATTTTATTTTTGCATTAAAAATGATGTTTAGAATCCTCATGTTTCAGTTCCGAAGTTAATTTTCTGCTAAGTTTTATTTGCTGATATAAAACTGGGTTTGGGCATTAAACATTGGCTGAAAAATCAGCGAGACTGAAACTGGGTTGGGGTCTAAAATTTTACATGGTATCAGAGTTGAGTTGAAAGGAAGCAGAGATATCAACAGTCAGAGAGTTGGGACAACAGTCACTTCACAGGACAGATTTTTGAATTTATTATTTTCAGCAGAAAAGGGTCAATGGCTACAGGTTTGAGAGTTGAGGACAGACTTGACGGGGCAACAAATTTTGGTGCTTGGAAGGAGAGGATGATCTTGCTCTTGCAAGAAAACGAGTTGTGGGACATTGTGGAAAATACCACTACTCATCCTGTTGTGGTACCTACTGATGCTACTCTTCTTGCAGCTTACACTAAGAAGAGTATCAAGTCTAAGAGGTTTATTCTTGATGCCATCAAGGATCATTTAATTCCTCACTTGACGGGGAAGACACATGCTTATGAGATGTGGGAGTCTTTGACTAAATTGTACCAGAGTACAAATGAGAATCGGAAAATGGTTTTGAGGGAAAAACTAAAGAGCATAAAAATGACCAAGGCTGAAAATGTGGTCACATACCTTACTAGATTGACACAGGTGAGGGATGAGCTTGGAGCTGTGGGGGAAGCCATAGTTGACAATGATCTTGTGAGAACAGCATTGAATGGAGTTTCCAAACAATGGGCTGTTTTTGTGGAGGGCATTGTTTCTAGGGAGAAGCTTCCCGGTTGGGAATGTCTTTGGGATGACTTTGTTCCGGAGGAGACCCAAAGAGGTTATGTACATGGCAATTCATCTACAGGTCATGAGGAGGAGAATGTGGCTCTTGCTACCACTAGCAAGAAGAAGTTCAAAAAGGGTCCAAAGGGAGGACACAAGCCCAAGGGTGAAGGGAAGAAAGACATGAGAAAAGTCAAGTGCTTTGCATGCCATAAGTTTGGGCA
>ML807786.1:236949-247430 GCA_009831015.1 Picea engelmannii
AGATCACTAACATTGGACTGATGCATTCCTTTTTGGGATTGGAGGTTTGGCAGGAGCCTGGACACATCTTCCTGGGACAAGGGAAGTATGTGTGTGACATTCTGAGCAGATTTCAGATGGGTGATAGCAGGCCCATGACCACTCCCATGATTACCAACTGGAAGAAGCTTCATGCTTCTGAGTCACAGTTGGTGGATTCCACTTTGTGTCGTCAGTTGATCGGGTCATTGATGTATTTGGTCAATACTAGGCCAGATATTTGTTTTGCTGTCAACACTCTCAGTCAGTTCATGGTGGAGCCTAGGAGAATGCACTGGGTGGAAGCAAAACATGTGCTCATGTATCTTTGTGGTACAATAGATTATGGTCTGGACTATCGGAGAGGAGATGGAGTTCGTCTGGTTGGCTATACAGACTCGGATTTGGCAAGATGTGTCAGTGACAGGTTGCAGACATACTCACCAAGGCATTGGGCAGAGGCAAGTTTGTATTTTTCAGGGACAAGATTAGAGTGGTGACTAACACTTTCCTCGGTAAGAGGGAGTGTTAAATTTTTAATTAAATAAAGTACCTAGGCAAGTGTTTCTCATCCCTAGGCACCTAAGGGGTGAGAAAGTGCCTAATTTGGGCCCTAGTCATTTAATTTGTGAGATGCAAATTAAAAGGTGACTTTATGACTTTAGTGAGGGTGAATGAATAGACATCAAATCTCAGCCACTCATCTAATCTAATCTCAGCCATTGGATTGGAAAACTCCTCACCTACCTTATGAGGTCGATTAGGGTAGAGGGGCGCACCCATTCTTGGGTTGTTCATGCATTTTTGTTGAGATAGCAAAAAGAGAAGAGAGAGGTCGAGCTTTGAGAAGAGAGACAGCATTTGCAGGAGGAAAGGCACACATCCCAAAGCAAACAATAGGCACGGATTACAAGGCAACAGACAACAATAAAGAACAGTCTGTACAGTACGGATTTGAAGGGCCGTACTGCCATTAATGTGCACAGATTTCGAGGAGAACAACAACAAGATTTTCTTGGAGTGTTGGCATGCTTTCCAAGGCTGCCGTACATCCATTTCAAGCACAGAAATCGAGGAGGTTGCTGGGCACGTTTTTCTGGGTGAGAAAAGTCCATACAGTCCGTATGGACCTGCACAGAAATCGAGGGCCGTACCACAGAAAATTCTGGGCACGTTTTTCTAAGCATTCGGCACAGTTTTCAAGGTATTGCATCGCTGGAAATTTCCGTACAGTTGCAGCAGAGATTTGGCATGCAAAACGAGGACAGTTTGTACAACATTTAATGCTGTGACAACTGTACAGTGGTACGAATTTCTGGTTCAGAAATCGAGACGCAGACTACAGGAATGTCCAGATAAGTTTGTAAATTTTTGAAGATGAATATGCTGTAAAAGAATTTTTCAGAAGCCCAAAAATAATAAAAAGCCCTCTCACTGGTTTTCCCCTTCTGGCTTTTTCCAGGGTCGATGTTAGACTGAAAATTTCTGTGTCATTAATTTTCTGAGTTTTATATGCTGCTGATATTTTATTTCTGAATTAAAAACGATGTTCAGAATCCTCATGTTTCAGTTCTGAAGTTAATTTTCTGCTAAGTTTTATTTGCTGATATAAAACCGGGTTTGGGCATTAAACATTGGCTGAAAAATCAGCGAGATTGAAACTGGGTTGGGGTCTAAAAATTTACAAATTTATCATAATTATAGCCATTTTAGTTTAAATAGTTATTACTTGTAAATTGATGTGTTTTGGTAGCTTTATGAAGGATTGTGATGGAATATTTGGGTTACATGTGTTATTAGATTTGAATGTGCTAATTAGTTATGCTACATAATGATTTACAATTGCCCTTGTTCTAATTAGTTATGCTACATAATGATTTACAATTGCCCTTTCATTATCTTTGTAGGAATCTATGCTTGCCGTAGAATCCTCCTCATGATTGAGACGAGTTTGCGTTTACATATGTAACATGAAGTATGATTTAAAGACTTATAAACAATGCTCACCTTTAATCAACAGGTTAACTAGGGAAAACATGTTAACTTCACAATGCAATGTAAGATCTCTTAAGGAATTGTTAAGGGAGCCTGGTTCATAGGAGGGCTGCTGTAATTAATCTTGCAATAACTAACAGTTTATATCAGCAGAGTATTTTGTAACAGCAGCAAGAAATCAACCCTCAAAAATTGCCAATAAAATCTTAAAATACAACTCTTAATGAGTGGAATAAGATCCAAGTATTTAACAATGAATTTAGTCTTCTTAAACCACAATATTAAGTAAGTTATCATCAATTTGAACAAGTGCTAATGGCTGTAACTATCTTTTATAACAGAAGCAAGTTGTTGTGTTTGCAAATCATTTGGCAATATAGAGCACAAGAAAGTAATTGAGCATTCTCCCAACAAGTTATCTTTTGAAAGAGAGTAAGTTTATTGCAGTTTGCACACACTTATAGCAAGAAGACTAGTGCCGTTTTCCTTCTCTAGGGAAATGTAGTCAATCTACACTTTGAATTTGGACTTAGATAGCCAAGAAGAGCGAGGATTGGGAACTCTTATAGACTCATAGTCTTACGACCAATTCTCAAGAAAACAAACACAACGGTCTAAAGACTTATAAACCCTAGGTGCCATTTTCTTTCCTTCTAGGATGTCTAATTCAAGATCCAAATGAACTAGGATCAAACCCTAAAGTTTAAAGACTTATAAACCCTAGGTCTTGAAAGTTGAAACTAGCTAAAGAATTTAACCTAGGGGGATAAATACTTACAATCCCTAGATTAGGTCCTTAATTTCTTCAACAAACTTAGATGAATGAAATAAGGAGGGGGATAAAGACTTATAATCCCTCCAAGGGTTTCAACAAGAACACGGTAACATGTAACAAATTACAACATAACATTCACCACAACATACCATAAACATTTAAACTTGACAAAGAAGACTTACTCAACCAAATCGAAATGCATGAGGCAACCCTAGCTCAAGATCATCCACCAATAATAAGACGAAGCATTCACAAGATCTTCACTCCAAAAGTGCGCACTAGTTATCCTAAGCGAAAAAGAGAAAGAGAAGCAAGTAGTAGTGATCTCACACAAGAGTGAGTTATGATTTTATACAATGGAGCGCTCCCTCTATATATATGAGGTAACCAAGTGCATATGTCCACATAAATGTCGAAAACAACAATAAATCAATGATACATGTGGGGCCGACCCCTCAAGTAGCATCTAACAATAGATAATCATGCTAAAACATCAAAATAATCCCTCCAAAGCCACACATGTGGGTGACATCATGCCCTAGGAAGGCGTAGGAGGCCTCCAACGACCACGTCTCATCATCAAGCTTACCAAAAACTATAAAGCTTGGACTCACTCTCCACATCATCTTGAGCTTCCTTGCCCGAAGTCCCACCAATCTTAATCTGGGGAAACCCCCTTGAGCTAGAGGAGCGCTGGTTGAAGTGAAAGAGGGTTGGTGAGGTGATAGTGGCCTTCCCTCTCAGTTAGGCAAGGTTGCACTTGAGCTTTCAGACTTTAGCTCAATAAATACAAGTTCGTGTGATAACATTTTGGTGCTGCTGCCAGGGACAAAGTCCATTTTCGTGGAAGACAACATTGGAGGAGTTTTCAAATTTGAAGATCTTTTCTTGGCGACTCCATTGGAAGAACAAAGACCTTGTTTTTACAGATTTTGAAGACTTTGTGCTTTGTTGAAATATTGTTACTGCAGAGAGTATTCTATTTATTATTGAGTCATTATTAATTAGATCAATCCCCTTTTGTGGATTGATCATGTCGGGCATTGTAATTGAGAAAATCCCCCTTTTGTGGATTGGTCAAACCCTAATTATATTATGCTGATTAAGAAGTCGGCCCCCAGGCCTAATTAAAGTGGTTTTAACCACTAAGAAGAGAAGTCGGCCCTGCCCAGGGAAGAGACACCTTTCCAGTGCCTGCCAGCTAGTATAAATAAAGGAGGCTAGCGCCTCATTTGTTCACTCACTCATTCACTCATCAAGTTTGCAAGTTTGGAGAGGTGCAGTTGGGAGAAGAAGGAAGAGAGAGGCGCGTTGCTCAGTGTTGGATATTTTCTAGTGTTTTGGTTTATTGTATTGGCTATCTATATTAAGGAAGTTTTGCTGGGTTTTCTTCCCCATGAGGGACAGGATAAATGCTGTGTATCTTGTGATTGTGTTTCTCTCAGTGATCCTACCTATGCTATGGTTATCTAGTAAATTGAAAAGAAACCTAATAATTGTTGAATTTTAATTAGCTCATGCACATGTGGTTTATTTCAATTTAGCATGTACTTGAACCATAAACAATGCAACAATACCATATACAAGTGATGCAATAACCAAGATCACAAGAAGAATAACCATGCACAAGAACACAAGAGTTTATCTTGGGAAAACCCTTCTCAATCAAGGGAAAAACCCAACAATCCTTTTCTATAGAGTCAAGAGAAGATCCCGCACACCATAAATCCTAGATGCACACAAGAGGGTGCTCTACAACCTTGAAACTAGTGCCCAAGAGAGGTGCACACTTCAACCATACAAGTAGGTCTGAAATTCTGAGATGACAAGCGAGTGAGTGAGATCCACAATGGGGATCTACTCCTATTTATACAAGAACTGACACAACAAAAGGTGTGTCTCTTGGCACAATAGGGCCGACCTCTTTAACTCAATAATATAATTAATCTTTACACAATATTAATTATCTTTCATATGGTGGGGCCGACTTGTACCCTTTACAACATAAATTAGGGTTACAAGAAATCTTACTCTCAGACAATATAGCAAGGATCTCTCTCATCCTCTAGTGCTCAATCACTAGGGACACGTCCACCTATGCTCATCCATAGGGACGTCACACTCAACAGATTAACTCAATTGAGTCCATAGGAGTACCATCTGGAGCACCATCTGAAGACGACTCAACTAAGTCCATAGGAGTACAAGGCAGGAGACCATCTCTAGCCGACTCAACCCAGTCAAGAGGAGTACAAGGCAGGAGACTATCTCAAGTCATCTCAACTCAGTCCAGAGGAGTAGACAAGAGACCACACATCATCACAACTGAATCCAGAGTCTGACACACATCCATCACATGGACACAACCAACACTTGGGCTCTCTCTCACAGATGTCTCAACTCAGTCTAGAGGAGAATGATCTGGAGGATGTCTCATGAAGTTGAAATCAACAACAATAATAGCTCAAAAATTAACATGGAATCAGAGCTAAACTGAAGAGAGCACCTTTCATTGGAGAAGCAAAAATGTCACTATTGCCATACAAGAAAATTCGGGTTTTTATTGGAGAGGATTTTTAGCCTAAAATTCATCAAGGAAGTGCACCCTAGCCTAGCGAATTCCTTGGCAGCTTGAGCGCACTTTTCCAGTGGACAAAACTCCCAGAAAGTGAAACCCTAGCTTTCACTAGTACCAGAAAACCAGAAAACCAGAACCGGTACTAGAAGTACCAGTCCAAATTTCCGCAGGTCAAATTTGAAAGGGAAAAAATTGGATTTTTTGAAATCTAACTACACCAGCCTACTCGCCTCAGCCAAGCACATCTCCTGGTAAGTTCATATTTAATTTCTGAGCACTTTCAAATTTTGGTCATTTTCCCAGCTCCAGGTCAAGATGTCTACAAGCACCAAGCTTGTTGACAAGTTAGAAGGTGTGGATAACTTCCGTGCTTGGAAGTATAGGATTGCACTCATTCTTGAAGAGAATGATCATTCAAGATTTATCAAAGAAAATGTACCAGAACCTACAGATGCTACAGCTAAAGCAAAGCACCAGAAGGATATGGTTAGGGCCAAAAGAATCATTGTAGACTCTATCAAAGATCACTTGATCCCTCATGTGACATCTAAAGATACCCCAAAAGAAATGTTTGATGCCCTAACCAGATTTTATGAAGGAAGAAACATTAACCGGAAGATGAAGTTGAGAACTCAACTCAAGAATACAAAGAAGCAGAAAGGAGAAACAGTTGATGAATGTTTCTCTAGAATCTCTCAATTCAAGGAACAACTAGAAGCAATTGGAGATACCCTAGATGAAGATGAACTCATAATGACAACTCTTAATGGTCTCACAAGACCTTGGGATGCATTCATTCAAACAATTTGTGCCAGAAAGGAAAAACTACAATTTGACAGTCTTTGGGAAGAATGTGTTCAAGAAGAAGCAAGAGTAGCTAACCATGAAGTAGTATTATTAAGGGATGACGATCAAGCTCTAACTACTCATACTAAAGGAGGAAAGAGAACGCCTCACTTCAAGAAAGAGACCCACCCACATAAGGAGTCTCACTCCCCCAAAAATTCATCCATAAAGAATCTCACCCTCCTAGTTTCAGAAAGGTCAAAGAAGAGAAGTAGATTTGTCCTCTTATCAATGCTACCATTGTGATAAGATGGGACATATTGCTAAAAATTGTCAAGCTAGAAAAGAAGAGTACTAGAAGAGAAACAAAAGGCACTATACCCATACAATTGAAGATGAAGAGCCACCCACAAAGATGATTAAAGAACAGATTGAAGACTATGTCTTAATCTCTGCCCTCTCAGGATCAGTATCACCTGGTGAGGATACTTGGCTCATAGATAGTGGTGCTTCCAAGAACATGACAGGTCAAAGAGACATTCTCTCTAGCCTTACAGAAAATAAATTTTCCCAGAAAGTTACACTTGGAGAAGTTCTTATGTGGCCTAAAGGAAAAACCATAGAAGATGTAATTGTTATTGGAACAAAAGAAGGTGGCTTGTATAAGCTAAAAGGTCACCCAGTAGCAACCTTGACTCATTCCATTGAAAGTCCATGTGAACTTTGGCATAGAAGACTAGCTCACATCAACTACAAGGCATTACCATATATGAGTAAGGTAGTCACAGTTCTACCAGAATTCAAAGTAGATCATGAAGGTGTGTGCAAGGGATGTGCACAAGGAAAGAACATAAAGAATCCTTTCCCGAAGAGCGAGAGTAAAGCATAAGGAGTCTTGGAACTCGTACACTTAGATGTTTATGGCTCAATGCCATCAACCTCTCTTAGTGGCTTTTGCAGAGATGCTGAGATTAAGAGGGAGCTCACAACTCCCTATAATCATCAACAAAATGGTGTGGCAGAAAGAAAGAACATAACTATAATGGAAGCAGTGAAGATTATGATCCATGATCAAGATCTTCCAATGCACGTATGGGCAGAAGTAGCAAGAACAACAGTGTATGTACAAAAAATATTATCCCATAGTGCACTTGGGTTCAAAATCCCCAAAGAGATGTTCTATGGAAAGAAGCCAGAAATAAAACATCTCAAAATATTTGGCTGTCCAGTATTTGTACACATTGCGAAAGAAAAGAGAATGAAGCTGGACCCTTCAGGAAAGAAGGGAATATTTGTTGGATACTGTGAGGTCTCGAAGGCCTTCAAAATTTACATACTAGGGTACCATCATATTGAGATCAGAAGAGATGTAACCTTTGATGAAGATGCAACACTCAAGAAATCAAGGAGATGCCAGCTTGAAGAAGTATATGAAGAAGAACCTGTAGCTTCCATAGTTGCAGAACCAGTGATGGAAGTCATAGTTTCCCCCATTGATGAGATTCATGAAGATCATGATATGATAGAATCTCAAGAATCTCCCTAGATGACGATCTCTCACAAGAGAAAGCCAGCTTGGGCAAAGGAACTTATTCAAGATGGAGAGAAGTATGGTGCCCCCGAAGGAACCATGAGACAAGTTAAGAAACCTAAGGCATTCTCCAGTTATATGGCTTTGATGTGTGATCTCATAGAGAAGGAGCCTACTTTCTTTGAAGAAGCCATTCAGAAGAAAGAATGGGTAGATGCCATGACAGAAGAATACCAATCCATTATAAAGAATGATGTATGGGAAATAGTTCCCAAATCGAAGAGCAAGGATGTGGTATCTTCCAAATGGCTATACAAGATAAAATATGCTGCTGATGGAAGTATTGAGAAATATAAAGCAAGGTTTGTAGCTCATGGCTTTTCTCAAAAGGAAGGCATTGATTATGAAGAGATGTTTGCTCCTGTAGTCAGATACACTTCAATCAGAACCATCATAGCCCTTGCAGCTAAGATGAAGTGGAAGTTACACCAGATGGATGTGAAAACAACTTTCTTAAATGGTGTCATTGAAGAGGAAGTGTACATAGAACAACCTCAAGGGTTTGAGGTTGAAGATAGAAAGACACATGTCTGCAAGTTGAAGAAGGCTCTGTACGGATTGAAGCAAGCGCCTAGAGCTTGGTATGGAAGAATTGACAGTTTCCCGACGAGCTTGGTCTTTACCAATTGTAAAGCCGATTCTAAACTTTACTTCAAGGTTATGAATGATGAGCCTGTTATATTGTTGTTGTATGTAGATGACTTATTCTTAACTGAAGAAGAAAAACTCATCACTAATTGTAAGAAGAAGCTTGCTGCAGAATTTGAGATGAAAGACCTAGGCCTAATGTACTATTTCTTAGGTCTTGAGGTTTCACAGAGCCTAGAGAAGATCTTCATTAACCAAGGGAAGTATGCAGTTGAAATACTAAAGAGGTTTGATATGTTGGAGTGTAAATCCATGAATACACCCATGGAAACAAAGTTGGAGCTCCTGGTTGATACTTCGTCAGAATTGATTGATGTTATGCTATACAGACAGATCATTGGATCGTTGATGTATCTGACGAACACCAGGCCAAATATATGTTTTGATGTGAACACCTTGATTCAATATCTGGTAGAGCCCAGACGTGTTCACCTTGTTGCTGCAAAACATATGATGAGATACCTTAAGGGTACGTTGGACTTTGGTCTTTTCTACAATGGAGATCAAGACTTCAGACTGATTAGTTATATCGATTCAGGTTGGGATGGAAGTGTTTCTGACAGAAAGAGCACTTCAGGATGTTGTTTCAGTTTGGGGTTAGCCATGACTTCATGGTAGAGTAGGAAGCAATCTAGTATTTCTCTCAGCACAACATAAGCATAATACATTGCTGCATGTTCCGCCAGTTGTGAAGCCATATGGCTACGAAAGTTGTTGATAGGTCTATTTGATCCGGAGATGGAAGCAACCATGATTCTATGTGATAACCAGAGCTGCATAAAGATGACAAAGAACTCTGTGTTCCATGACAAGTCGAAGCACATAGAAATCCGGTATCATTACATCCGTGATATGGTGCAGAGAGGAGCCATAAAGCTCCAATATGTTAGCACATATGAGCAGATTGTAGATGTGTTGACCAAGCCTCTGTCTCGTGTAAAGTTTGAGCACTTTTAAGGCAAGCTTGGTATAGTCCGAAAGGACCTCCCTTGAAAGGGGGAGTGATGTTGATGATACTATGGTATCCTGACCAACAACGGGTAGCTCAGTTAGGATTTTATATCATAGGGGACTGATCATCCTTGGATAGATCCTGAATGTCCGGTAAGGACGGTCTACCAGAGTACTTGTGCATGTATATGCTAGCTGTGGTCATTAGTGGTAGCTCCGTTAGGATTTTTATAATCCTCGGGAATCTTATGATTCCTGGGCAGATCCCGAAGGTCTGATAAGGACGGTCTGTCAGGGTACCACGTGGTAGCTCCATTAGGATTTTATATCCTAGGGAATCTTATGATTCCTAGGCAGCTCCTTAGGGACTGTTAGAGTACCACAAAATGTTGTAACACTTGCGTCATTCTGTTGCTCCATGATGATGATGTTGTTGCTCCAACCTTCGTGCTGTGATGATGTTGTTACTCCAACCTTCATGCTGTGATGATGTTGATGTTCCAGCCTTTGTGTGGTGATGATGATGCTATTGATTTTATTAATGATGATGATGTATTAGTGTTATACTAATCCATGTTGATGCAAATGATGATGATGCCATTCCAGCTCCTTGCTGTGGATGGTGATATTGATGATGAGAAAAACTTCCGATGATTTATAGATATGCTAGTCAGTGTTCGAGATCCTATTGATGTTGCTGCCCTCTCTCTCTCCTGATGATGCTGTCGAATACCCTTCTTGTTAAGGGGGAGTGTTGAAATATTTTAACTACAAAGAGTATTCCATTTATTATTGAGTCATTTTTAATTAGATCAATCCCCTTTTGTGGATTGATCATGTCAGGCATTGTAATTGACCAAATCCCCTTTTGTGGATTGGTCAAGCCCTAATTATATTATGCTAATTAAGAAGTCGCCCCCCAGGCCTAATCAAAGTGGTTTTAACCACTAAGAAGAGAAGTCAGCCCTGCCCAATGAAGAGACACCTTTTCAGCGCCTGCCAGCTAGTATAAATAAAGGAGGCTAGCGCCTCATTTGTTCTCTCACTCATTCACTCATCAAGTGCGCAAGTTTGGAGAGGTGCAGTTGGGAGAAGAAGGAAGAGAGAGGCGTGTTATCCCCGATATCTAGGGATAACTA
>ML807786.1:285185-295262 GCA_009831015.1 Picea engelmannii
GTCAAGGTGACAGTGTGGGCTGGGAACCTAGGCATTGTGCCTCCAAGGACACACTAAGTGAGCGGGACTTAGCTCACGTTAGCAAGTGTGTATTAGGACGACAACAACCCCCATATAGTAGGACTAGCTTAGTTGTGTATGCCTAATATGCTTATGCTCATGGTTAAAATTATCTAGTATTGGATCTCACACATAACTAAATGCTAGCTTAAGCTCGTGGAGGCATAGGAGTAAATCTTGTGCTTGGTTATTTCTTTACTTGGAAGCTCTTATTTCTTAAGCATCTATCTTTCAAGTTTGCAAACACATATGGGCATGTAAATGGTGTAAGGCTTTCTCTTTCATTCCAGCATTCATTTCAAGATCTCTATATGCTTCACATGCAATAATTTAATAATCTAGGACTTCATTACTTGTTGTTTTCAAGTTTCGGTTTTGGCCCTTTTTGACACTTTTTGGGCAAGTAAAACTCACCTTAACACACCTAAACACCTAAAAATACTTAGTCCATAGGCCTAATAACCAACTAGACTTAATAGGACACCTTTACTGTTCCATCTTTGCCATTTAAACGAGGACTAGAGGAAGCAACGGAAGGTGATAGGTCGGGGACGGTCTCGTGGTGCTCAACGTCCTTTTTCGGGAGTACTCTTTTCCCTTGGGCTGACCTGTGGAGCTAGGGTAGGCCTCGTTGCCATACTTCTTGAGCACCCAGCAGTTACTTGGTACAAGCGGGGGGAGTATTGGGTTGACACATAGCTAGGATTGAAATCTCACTTAATAATCTTTAATTGGCTCCTTAATCCACTACAACATTGGGCATCATTTCGGTATATCTTTTATGGTTGGCATTTAATTAACACTTGCAAGCACTCCTTCACATTTACATTTACATGCAAGTTTAGTTTATGCTTTGTGGATTAATCATCTAAGTCATCATATTTGTGTTTTGGAGCACTTTCTCTTTCAAGCATCTTTCATTTAAGTGGTATTCATATTCTTGGCGTGATCACTCGAGAAGTTGCGCATCCTCTTGGAGGCACTATCTTGTTGGGTCTTGAGTGATTGTTGTGTGCCATTGAAAGCAGTCCAATAGAGTAGTGCATCCCTTTTGAGGAGACACTCTATTGTGAGCATGTTTGGCTTGTTGTGTTGACGAATGCATCCACTTGAGTATCTTTATTCCTGCACATACAAGCAAGTGTTAGTTAGTGTTGTATATCTTGTATCCATTGTATCTTTTAGCATAACTTTTTTGTAATGTTTAGATATTCTTTATTGTACTTTTGTATCAAGTTTGTATCTAATCTTTGTAATCTTGTAACTTTTGTGTAATCAACCTCCCTTGAACTTAGTTGACCCCTTGCCCAATCTTAGGCACTAGTCTTAGTTGTCCTAGGAAAAGGTTTGCTTGAAATATTAATTGTTGCACCTTGCATTGTTGACTTTGCATCATAGGTTAGATTTCCTCAAACCTTTAACTAATTAAAACCAACTCCTAGAACTTAAACTATAAATCTCATTTAGAAACTACGATCTACCCCCCTTGGCTTCCCTAGGAGTAAGCCTAGACGAAAGAGGTTCAAGTCAAAGTGACAGTGTGGGCTTTGAACCTAGGCATTGTGCCTCCAAGGACACACTAAGTGAGCAGGACTTAGCTCATGTTTGCAAGTGTGTATAAGGACGACAACATCTTTGGCGCCGTTGTCGGGGATATGTCATTTATCCTTGGTCAAAACGACTTAACTTATTTTTTTAGAACTAAACAATAAAAACTTTAGTCCCTAAAATTCTTGAACTTGCATTGGTTGATTTTGTGTGTTTTCTTCCCATGTGGCGACTCCATTGAACAAATCTGTCAGGTATACTACTAGGATTACTTCACAAGGAGTAATTTATTATTTTCTTGAATCTGAAAAGGTTTATAGGAGGAGGCTAAATCGCCTTGTTCCTAGGAGGTTACTTGAAAGTCTTGGAGAGGAAGCACTCACTGATATCCAATACTTGTTCCAAACTAATAATCAACAAACTGTTAATAATCCCACTAATACTCCTAACACAACCATGAGTATCTTTTTGAGGCCTTTGAATTTTGCAGCAATCCAAGGTGCTCCTCACCAAGTTCCTGAAAAGACTATTGATAAGTTGCCTACTTTCCAAGGAAACAATGCCATTAGTGCCAAGTCTCACATCTTGAATTTTAAGATGTGTGTTGAGAGATATTGTAGGGGTCATGATGAAGAAGATGTGAAAATGACCCTATTTGTGTATTCAAATTTCACTGGAAGATGTTGCTGAATGGTTTACTGATTTTGATCCAACAAAGTTTAGTACCCTTGATTCAATATTGGAAGAATTTAGGAAGAGATGGGGTGATCAAAAGGAACATAGATTTCAGTTAGCTACTCTCACTTCTAGTCATAAAAAAGAAAATGAAACTGTGGAAGAATTCAACACTAAGTTTAATAGTTTGGTGAAGAGTCTTCATGCTGATATTCTACCTTCAGATAGTGCAGTCTTGATATATTATATGGAGGCATTTGAAGGGGAAATGAGGTATGCCTTAAGGGATAAGGATTCTCAAACTTTAAAAGCAGCACAAGCTTTAGCTATCAAAATTGATAAAAATATGCAAGATGCCAGGAAGTCTAATATTCCTGGTTTCACAAGAGGTTCTTTTTCAAAGGTTAATGATGAAAAGAAGAAGAAGGTTGAGGGTCAAGAGTCATCAAGTGATGGAATTAAGGAGTTGACCCAACTAATTAAGCAAATGGAAATAAATCATGCCAATCAAATCAGTGCTTTGCAAAATAGATTGATTACTATGGAGAGGTCCCAAAATAATAGACAACATCCTAAGCCAAATGATAAATGGCCAAAGAGACCTCCTCCCCAAGATCAAAGACCACCAAATCCATTTGAATCCACTAACATGGTTGACCACCAAGCTATTCCTTATTGCAGACCTTGTGGGCAATTTCATGAAGAATCAACTTGCCCAGTCTTCCTTCACCTTCGTGATGAGATGGGACCTTATGGTTCAGAAAATGAACAAGTTAATATGTTTGGTTATGGGTATAATGTTGGCATGTATGATTGGATGGATTTGATGGAACATAGTGAGGGGGTAAATAGCATGAATTGTATAAATGATGTTGTGATGGATAAGACAACAAAAAAGTTTGGTCCTAAGCCTACCCCACAACAAGTAGCTGAAATGGCTAAGTTTAGAGGCATTTCCTACCAAAGGAATGGAAATAAAAGTCAAGATAAAAATCAAGCAAACATTCCCAAGGTATCTCCAATTAAATCTTGTAGCCTTTTTCCTAGCTACAAACTATGCGATAACACTACCAATAGCCACTACCTTGGCGTGGTGACCAGCTGAATGGCAGTGTCACACTGCTACATGCCCATGGACCTAATAGGTTGGCTCGTGATGAGAGCCCCTATCGTCCAACTAGGTTTTGAGTTTATTTTTTTTGTGGGTCCCTCCTTTTTTCTTATCGAGAAGCCTTTTATTGCTTTCTTGGGGATCCCTGGGCGAAGCATTTGAAGGTTTTCTTCTTTTTGCTTTTATCTTTTGCCAGCTACTTTTACCCTCTGGGCCTTTAGCCCCTTCTTCCCACAAGGCAAGGTACAACCCTTAACTAGCTTGGCAAACCCAATGCCCAAACCAATGCAGGGGATGGATGAGCAAGAAGATGATGAAAAGTGATAAGTATGGTGGGAATGGACGATGGCCTTTCATGAACCCACCCAGTGGAAACTCACTCCTAAGGGAACCAACTTGCTAGGGCGTTTTGTGATCCCCCCAGGTATGGACAAGTCAAAAGGCATAAAGTCCAAGCACACGTTATAAAGCAAAATAGAATTAAATTCACATATTCAAATGTTTTGAGAATCAGAGTGACAAATACCATGATACCCGGACTCATTACCTCATGGAGCAAGACCCACTGTTGTTGAAGGACCAGGCCGATGGGATGGATGCTGCTGCTGCCAGGATGGAGGTGCTGAAGAAGAAGGATGGGCCCTCCAGGGCTAGGCTCAAGTCAATATGGCTCACGGTACTCCATGTCTAGGACCTGTGGGCCTCGAGACATAATCTCCTTAGTTATCCCTAAGCTAGGGGATAACAGGGAGCATTTGAAAAACATGCATGAGACATCAAACAAAGGTAGATAAGATAAGATAATTTTATTAATGTCCAACAGATGACCACAAAAGTAAACCAACAGGACTGGAAGGTACAACCAGTGACCTAAGATACAATGTGGGAGTGAAAAAGTAGCTTGCTGATACAATCTAAAGTCAGAAAATATAAACTCATATCACCAGGTAGAGCATTTTTCTTAATGAATTCGCTGTTTTCAATAAAGATGAACAAATACGAGTCACTGCAGGACCAGTTACTGAAAACCACAGATATTAGATATCTGTTGTAATATATTGATAAAACGTTGATCAAGGCATGGTGACAATTACGTTAAATGGCCTACCATCTTCGTATGAAAATTTTGTTGAGACATTAAAATTTAAATATAACCTCTTGAGATGTTGATCTAACATTTAATGTGAAAAATACGCCTTATATTTATGGAAAAATACTTACAAATAGTAGAGCAAAAAATGGAAGGCCATATACAATGAAGATCTTAACCTCTTTCGTAGAGCAACTAAAACAGAAATAAAGTCAAACTTCAGAGTATGCTACAGGCTCTAAATTCTTTGTGTCTTTGATCAACAAACACCCTTAGCCAGAAGTTGATGGCGTACCTCATCACGCCACAAGGAACAAAAGGAAAACAATACGCTAACCTCGATCTCAAAAATAGATTTACATTGAATCTCAAAGAATGAATAAAGCAGGAATCCTCAAGCAATGCCAAATCCTAGAAAAGATAGAACAGACTAGAGATCAGCAGTCTCCAAACAAGGCAGCCCTCCAATGAATGTGCCGTTGAAGCAGCACTGAACACAGATCCTGCAAAAATTGTAACTCTTGGCATACCAACACTCCCAAAAAATAAACAAGGCAAAGGTCATCCAAAAGTCTGCTCTTGACCAAATGGGCGTTGGACAAAATCCCTTGATGTATCACAAGCCAGGCAAAACTTGTAGCTTATAAGAACCACTGAAGTCTGTGTACCCATCTGTCCTCTGCATCATTCAACATCCATCTCGCATTGAGAACCAGAGACAACTATTGACAATGGTGCAAGAGTGAATACAATCTCCAAGAGTCATACTATTGAAGAGGGCACCAAAATCTCCCACTCGGGGGGTGTTGAACCTGGGTCTCAGTGTTAATACTATCCAGATCACCTCGCTGCTTGCCGCTAGATCACACTCCCATGGGCAACAACCACCATTACCTTGCTAGCCTACTTGCAGAAGGTGTCCTTGCTGGCCCCATCTGAATCAAGGGTAAGTTACTAGTTCTCCTTGCCAGCATACTTGATAAGGCTCTTGCAGTATGTATGAAAAGATTCTTGCCGGATAAGGCTCTTGCTGTAGCCTTCTTGCATTCATCTAACTTCCATCCCTTTATGAGTGCAGGTAATAGGCACAACATGCATCCAGAGGTGCTAAAGATAGTCTTTGCCTCATGCTAAAGTCATGCACATGGGTATGACCAAGAGATGCAATGGCTGGTATGCTAACCCTGATTAGAGTTCTTATTATCTGTTAACAGGTAAACTTCTGGTCTTCTTGGATTCCTCTAGGGAAAGCCAAATAACTATCACATACACCATATATTGGAGACACTCACTAGTAGTTTCTGGAATCATGCACACAAAGCATAGACAGATGTCAAGGTTTGTATGCATAGAGGTGAGGTGCTGGTCTTTCCCAGGTGTGCTTTCTCTCTTTTTAATATTTCACTGCCACCCAAAAGGCCTAGTGGGTTTACTTTTCTCGACTTGTCATAGCATAGCCCTCCACTGTTTTCCCTGTGGCAATTATATGGGCTCGTATTTACTATTTTTATTTACAATATAATGCAAATTTTCATTTATACTCCATTGACTTTATAAATGGACAGCATTGGAATAATTTTCCTATACATATTACTGCACTCCATTTTAATGGTTCCTTGACAGAGATTCTTTGGATCCAGCTCCTCCAGCCAGATTTCCATACAGAGATTCTTTCCTTTGGCCTTGGTTGGTAGGAGAGATTCACACTCAACTTCAGAGTTTGACCCCCTTTCTCCTCGGCCTGACAGTAGGCTCTTGGAGCACTGAGGTTCTTTCCCATAAGGTCGGCTTCAGAGCATTGTATTTCCTTTTGCCATTATGGTAGTTGCTCTTAGATCATAGTGATCAGTTTGGTTTCTTGGTTTTATAGGAGTGACCTTCACACTCCCGCTTTGTATTGCATCTATGTACTGAGCAGCTCCATTGACCTACTTTTGGTCATTTGTTGGACATTAATAGACTTATCTTGACAGTGAGATCCCATTTTATGGTGTGGAATGTCATCACTACATAAGATGATTGAAACATTTATATGTCACTTTCGATGTATATACCATGGCTTGGAAATGGCAGGATTACAAGATGGCTTGATAATTTTATTATGAACATAGTATCTTCATTTGTATAACATTTTTTTATCAATTGTTAATCACTTTGACTGTTTACAATGGTAATTAATGTTAGTCTAGTGATGAGCAATAATTGTTGATTGTTTGCTTTGCACTAGTAGGTGGTGCAATCTTGCTCTTTGCATTTGACAAAGTGATTTCAGTTCCTTTTGTTTTATCGTTATTCCAACTATGTTCTGAAAGGGTCTTTAATTTCATGCAGTTGAGTTTATTGTATCGAAGGTATGAAGTGGCAGGTGCATATATCAAAACTGGTGGTTTGCCTGATAATTCAACAGGGCTTGAAGTTGGAACTGTTGGTGTAGATAAATGGTCACCGCTTACTTTGAAAGTGCTGAAATCACTTCCCTTTGCACTTACCAGTTCTCAGTTGAAAGCTGCTTCAGAAATTATTTGGGACCTAAGAAGGCCAGTACCAATGAGTCGTCTTCTAGCGGTATTTGCACCATACACAAAAGCTGTTGTTACACAATACGTTTTATGGATTTGAGTTATCTGTTGTGTATGTTTGTCTATAGTTTTTCCAATAGTAAATTCTTTAGAATTTGGAACAAATTCTTCATTTATAAATTTTTTTCTTTGGAGGCCTCAATGAGGAATCGTGATATATATATAGGACTAGTTTTTTTCTAAAACTGAATTAGTTCCTTAAAATGTTTCCCATAACGTGGAATGCTTGCAATCTGAGAAATTTGTATGACAAAAATGTAATTCTAAATTTTTAATTAAAAATTGATTTTGGGGTATAAAATGTGCATATGTAGTTGTCTATGGCTGATGACTATTCTTATGGTTGTTGTAATCTGTAGATTTCATATTAGTGCAGTAGTATCTTCTTTCCAATGGAGGTACAAACTTTATCATCAACAAGGCAAAGTTAACCAAAATGTTTAACACTTTACATTTTTGGGGTTTTCCAAGGAAGTCAAAGTTTCCTAGAATTTTCAGTATTCAGAAGTTGGAACAAAATACTCTAAATGGAAAAGAATCTGATCTTTCTGACGATGAATGGAAGTTCATGCTGTTCAGAAGTAACTCAGAATGAAAGAGGACAGAAAGAACCTGTAAGGGGAACTGCTGGGTCAACTCTTTGCATACTCTTCCGATAATCCACCAGTGGTAATATTGAACTGAGTTTGAGTTACACACCAGTGAACTATCGACGATTTTTTCAAAGTGATTTTGAGTTGAGTTGGACAACAGCTCTGGAAGACTACCAGAATGAAATGAAAACTGAGTTTAGTAAAGTATCCGGTAAGCAAATTAAACCTTCTTTTATAAGTTACACTTAGAATTTCAAAGGTGCTTAAAACCAAAATGAAGGCAAAGAGTTTTCTTAATAATCTAAGGTACTGAAAGGATTTCAAAAGTTAAAACTTGAGGAAAAAAACTTTTGGATTGTGCAACTATGGCAACATGATTAGCAATCAGACCAAATGCAGACTAAAGGAGACCTTGGCATTGGAGATTATTGAGGACCATAGTCTTAGATTGAGAAAGATCTTGATAGAATATATTTTAAGGGTATGGAAATGATGTATTAACTCTTAACATAGGAGAGGACTGTGAAAATCCGCTACATAGTGTTGAGAATGTAGCAAGGAAGGCCTTCCACTCATTGCAGTGTCCTAGTATGGTGGAGGACAATGAAACATTAGTCAAGTGATAAATTAAACTATTGTTGTGTTATATTCTTCAGTTGACTTTATTGAGCACCTTTTCTAAGGTTTAAGTGAAAAATAATTTAAGTTGTGGTCTTTTAATCTTGACCATTGATCTCATCATGAGGAAGAGAGTTAATCTCAGCCATCAATCATTTTGGGATTAGGGTTTCACTTGCTCAATGCAGTATAAGGAAATCAACTTATTCACAGAGAGAGAGGGCGAATTTCATTGGAGAAGAGAGATTTGCCAAGGATTTGCTGGACAGGTATTGCAGGGAGACAAAGGAGGTCATTTTCCAAGTGAATCGACTTACTTCATTAACATTTTGTAGAGGTTTCACTTCAGATCTGAGAGGACCGTACAGGGTGATGCAGGGAGCCGTACCACAATGCAGAGGCTGACGTTTATGTCATTGCTGAGTTGTTCTGGCCTGTAGAAATTTGTGGGGAGGCCGTACGACTTGCTGGGGAAGGGTTTCTCTGGGGTTTACTCAACCATTTCTGTGGATCGATTTATGTTGTAAGAGATCTCTATATTTTTTTGCTGAAAAATAATAAAATCCACAAATCTGCTGCACTGGTTTTCCCTTCGGGGTTTTTCCAGAGACGATTGTCCAAAAATACTTGTGTACATGTGATGATTGCTGTTGTCTTTTTCATCTAAGGTCCCGGTCATTATTTCTGCTGTGCTTAATTTATTTGTGGAAGAAAACCTGGCATAATCAGTTAAAAGAAAATTTAATTGGTTTAAGTGAATTGGGTTTAGAAAAATTTCACATGGTATCAGAGCGGGACTGTTAAAGAGCAATATCGCAGATGGATCTATTGAAGCGTGAGGATCTAAGGCATAGATCAAGGCAACTGCATAGATTTTTGCAGTGCTAGGGTAAGGCAGCATAAGGGTTTAAGCCGTGAGGGTTTGAATAGCAACACCTTTTCAGATATGGCCATGAGTACGAGGGTTGAGGATAGGCTTCAGGGGGCTCAGAATTACCCCACCTGGAAAGAGAGGATGCCTATGGTGTTGGAGGTCAATGAGGTCTTTGAACATACACCAGAGACTGCAACTGCTCCTACAGATGTAGCTCAACTAGCCATCTAGAAGAAGTGTGAGGCAAAAGCAAAGAGCTTGATTCTTGATGGGATAAAGGATCATGTGGTCCCGCATTTTTCAGGAAAGACTACCGCAAAAGACATGTGGAAGGCCTTGAGTGACCTATACCAAAACAAAAATGAAAACAGGGTGATGGCTCTGCGCAAGCAGTTGCGTGGGACCAAGATGGCCAAAGGTGAGGGTGTGATTCCTTATCTTCCCAGAATAACTCAGATCAGAGATGAGCTTGCAGCAGTTGGTGAAAATACCGAGGACTCTGAGTTGGTGCGTATTGCATTGGATGGCTTTTCGAAGTCATGGGATGTCTTTGTCCGTGGAGTGGTAGCTTGGGAGAAGTTACTTGAATGGCAAAGCCTATGGGATGATTTTGTGCAGGAAGAGACAAGGCTTGGTTAGTTAGGATCATCATCTTCACCACAAATCATGGATGAGGAAGGTTTGGCACTTGCTAGCAAAATGGCAAGGGAAAAACGAAGAAGAAAGGTGGAAAGAAGAAGGACATTGACTTTTCTAAAGTCAAATGTTTCTAGTCTCACAAGATGGTGTTGAATTTTAATGAAGATTTGTACCTTGGACAAGTGGTTCCTATGGGTTTTTAAACTTTTACCTAGGAATGTGGTCCACAACTTAAAAGTGGGTCTTTTTCATAAAGTCACTTTATAAGTGGTAAAGTGAACTTTAAATTA
>ML807787.1:7657-20071 GCA_009831015.1 Picea engelmannii
TGATGGATGCCCACCATATTTAGAGGGATTGACAAAGAAATCGTAGACAATATCATAGGTATTCACATATATAATAGTGGCGTCTGGGAGCTCCTTGCGTGTCACAGCGAGCTGTGCTCGTAGCATTCTGTTATAGAGACGAACAGCACTGTTGTAGGAGACGGAGCATCCGTATTGATCAAAGTCATTAGAGGAATGGGGGAAAAAAGTAAGCCAGAAGGGTTGGCATCCCTGAGGACCCACATCCTTTACTAGGATTGTTCTAGCGCCTTCGTTGTACAGTGCCTGAATTCGTTCAAACCACATAAAAATCTCAGTCCCGTAATCAAAACCAGATAACAAATCTTAAGAAATATGGAAAATATATATAAGATCAGACCTGCACAGCTCCTCTGATAGACCTGGCCACCTTGGGAAGAATCGTCCTTTGAACCTCCGAGGTATTAAGATGAAGATTCATGTAGCCGAAGCTGAAGTCGTTGCCTCCGATTTCTAATATATAAATTCCTGTTCTGAAGGCATCCATGGTAGGAAGGTAGCTGACATTACCATGAGCTTGGATGCTCGCATTAACTTGCTTCTTGAAGATCTTGTACTGATTGATCTGAACAGTAAGAGAAATAGGCGCAATGAAATTTGTTTCACGCACAGTGGCCCCTGCAGCAGCAAAGTTGGCTCCATGTCCGAAATTCGAAGCCACAGACTGTAAATATGGGCTCAGGAATGGCAATCCCAATGCCTGCGCTGTTAATGAGCAATATCCAAATCGATGTAATTAGAATCTTCAAATTACTAACAGGATTTTTTTCAAACAAATAAACAGTCATGTAAAATGAATTTACCAAAGAAATCTATTGACAGTCTTCCATCGCTATAACGATTTACAGGTCTTCCAAAAAATGTTCGGCCATAGGGAGGATTCTCTGCTCTATCGAGAATATTATAAGGGAAAATGTAATGAATTGCGCCCGTATCAGAGGTGGAGTCCCCGAAGTTAAAAATGGCTGGATAATCACAGCTGCTATAACACATTGCAGGCAGCAATGCCATCACCATTACCATATAAATCCCATCGCGTTTAAACAAACAGGAATCCATGGTAATTCTGTATGGTATAGCTTCGAACTGAGTAAAAACTTATACAAAATCTCTACAGTTATAAGGCTGGGAATTCACAGTCTAGCTTCCAGGAAAGCGACCAAGCTTTAACAAATCTTCAGTCGAATCCAATCGCTGGAAAGGTCTCACGGAAAGCAGGTTGGCAATTTGGTACCACCGCTGGCATTTGTTTACATCTCAAGGAAGGATACTGGCAATTTGGCACCACCGCTGGCTTTTAAAGCAAAGGAAAACGTATGGAATTTGATTGAATCAATATCTCCGGTGCTCAACGGTTCAACAGAGCGCCTTTCAACGGTCCCATGTGACAGAGCAGTCGTCAGAGTGGAAATTAAATACAATATCAGCCGATTCAGAGTAGAATACATCGTTTCATCAGGTATCCGCGTCCATGTGCAACGCACTGACACCATAACGTAAGGGTTTCACGATTATCCACTAAGAATCTTCACTTGTCTTTTTCACACGCCCTGGCCGGGCGTCACTTCCCGCTAATCAAGAAACCTTGCGTGAGCATTTTCTTAGACGTTACACTACAACCATGTGGCTCCTTCAAATTAGGGTTTTCAGGGTTTTCAAATTAGGGTTTTCAGGGTTTTCTTGCATTGCATGGCATTTCCAACCTTTCAAGCAAACCAGGTGGATAAATGTTATATGGCCATACCGGAGGGCAAATGTTGATAACACTGGACATCATAACACATGTATAGCCATTTACACCCCACTTTTTGCGGAATTGTGCTTTTGGTGGAGGACTTACCACATATTTTGGAGTCATAAAGTTGATCCTCACATGAGTGGTTTACTAGGGCCCATGGACACTATGATCATGGTTGAACTTCTACTTTTTAAGTCTCGCCTCCCTCAAGAAAATGCTTATTAGTTGTCAACAAGATTCGTAATGTATTTCAATTTAATTTTATATCATAATTCAATGTTCATGCTCATGTAAGTTACCAAATAGTATTTAAAATAATTAGATAGATAGAAATTAATTAGAAAATATAGATAATTTGAATATAAAAGTAATTAGTACAAGTAAAGAAAAAGACCCAATCGTTGCCTCTTTAAGGATCATCAATGGGTTATTCCACGTGGCGTGATTTTCCTTAAATAACATTCACAGATAGTTGCCAAGTTCTATTATGGTTTTTTAAACAAGCACAACCACATAAGTCAAAGTAGTTGATATAAGTCAATAGCCCCATTAGTTTTGAAAGGTGGAAAATGGGAGGATCAACATATATCAACCACTTTTACTTATGTGGTTGTGCTTGGGGTGGTTGTGAATTAAAATATCAATATAATTAATAATGAAATATCTGTGAAATGGTTGACCATGGCTAACCATAGATGACCATGTTGACCACAATTAATAATGAAATATCTATGATATGGTTGACCATGGATGAGATGTTACACCATGGTTTGTCATGGTAGAGTATGGTTGACTATGTTTGGTTATATTTCACCATAGTTTGGTTAGCCACACTTGATTATGTGTGACTATGATTGACTTTAGTAAACCAAGGTCAGCTAAGGTTGAATTTGGTTGACCATAGTTGACTATGTTAAACTATTACTTGCCATGTTTGAAGTTGCTTGATCACATAGGTGAAGTTGGTTGACCATGGTTGAACATAGGTGTAAATGTTGACTATAGATAAGCATGTAGATTATGGTTGACTATGCATGACATTTGACTATGGTTGTCTATTGTTGAAAATGGTAGACCATAATTGACCATGGTTAACTTTGGTTGACCTTGGTTGACTTTGGTTGACTATGGTTGAGTATGTTTGAACATGACCATGCCCATGATCATGGTTGACTATGTTTGATCATGGTCGATCATGACCATGACCATGACTAGGACCATGGTTGATTGTGGTTGACCTTGGTTAAGCACGCCCATGGTTGAATATCATTAACCATAACCATGGCCATTTTCCACCTTTCAGAACTAATGGCACCGATCAATGTATATCAAGCACATTTAGTTATGTGGTTGTGCTAGTTGATGACCAACATGTGTGGGGAAGATTAATAGATTTATGCATTAAAATATCAATATAATAAATAATGAAATATTTATGAAATGGTTGATCATGGTTGACCAGGTATGACCATGTTAAGAAAGGTTGGCTACATTAGACCATGGTTGACCATATCAATATAATTAATAACGAAATATATATGATATGGTTGACCATGGATGACCATGTTAGACCATGGATGACAATGGTTGACCATGCATGACCATTTTGACCATGTTGATCATGATGACCATGTTGAACATGGATGACCATGATGACCATGTTAACCATGCTAACCATGTTATTGATGTTAACCATGTTGACCACATTGACTATGAATGACCATGTTGACAATGGTCATTGACCATGACAATCATTGACTATGGTTGACCTTCACCATGGTTGTCCTTGACCATGATGACCATGGATGACAATGGTTGATGTTGACCATGTTTATGGTTGACGATGGTGGACCATGCTAAGCATATTGAGCATAGTTGACCACATTTAACTATATCAATATAATTAATAATGAAATACCTATGGTATGGTTAACCATGGTTGATGATGGATGACAATGGTTGACCATGTTCACTGTAACATCCCCATTATAATCTCAGTTTAATTAATGCTTATGTGGATATAATATGTGGCTATGACCATGCGATGTAATATGCGAATTGTATTTCAATGTTTTAATAATAATATGTGATGCCAACTGCTAAAGGGGACATGGATAAGAGATGAGGGGTGAATTAATCCACAAGAGAGGGAAGTGTCTAGGATAATGGCCAAGAGGGGGTCAAAGGGGGAAATACCTGTGTATATTAATTTAACCCATTTTCCCTAAACTTGCGTATTGTATACGAACCTTCCCATTTTTGTAAACTATTTCGTCACCAAGTCTATAGACTTAGCATTTGTAGAGCTTATGTTACCATCGGTATGAGGCCCAAGATTTTTTCTAAGGTCATAATTTGACCGCGGCGCGTCAGGAAGAATTTCATACAACATCCCAGATTGAGCATATATGAGGTCCAGTTGTTGGGCTTTGAAAATAGCTTATTCCTAAGATGTTACTCCGGATGTAGAAACATCCTTCGAAGTATAAGGCAATAAGGAATTAAGGAACCACTCCAACATAAAATCTGGAGGAATGTAGGATGTAATCAACCTCTTCTATCTACGTCACTCTTGGATATGGTCTGAGATATGCATGGCCTTATCTTGGCGAAAGGTTGACAAAAGTTCTATTCCGACATCATAATGAACCGACAAATGGAAATGGTTGAGAAAGACCAAAATCATCTTATTAAAGTTTTTGTATGTTCCCTGATCCAGGTGGATATCAGTGGCCACCCACCTTTTCCAACTCACTCAAAACAGTTTTCTGGTAATTTTGGTAATTTACTATTTTTAGCAGTTTTCACTTTCAGAGCCGTTTTGAGGCCTTAAACGATGTTTTTTGGGAAAAGGGGTTTGCAATATGAAACTTCCTTCAATATTGTGCCTAAAATGAATCGTCTCGATGATACCTTTCCAACAGGCTATCATACGCCTAAAACAAAGATCGTATGCAAAAGTTACGACCCTGGGAAGTTGATGTACTAACTTACCCAAACGGGGCCCACATAACTTTTGGCGCTTCATCTCCTAGGGCTAGGTTTTTGGATGTCTAGGGTTTTTCGCATTCCTACTTCTGGTAAACAGGCCTTTAGAGCCTCATTGTAAGGATCTTCTTGCGAATGAGTGCAACCGTCACATCTCTTCTCAGAGATAAGCCGCCACCATTCCAACAATCTTGTTTCCGCTACATTTTACAGTTTCAGCTTATTTCATTATTGAATAGAAAACCAATTTTAATGTATCTTTGTTATTCTGTGTTAAGAACCTGTTAATAATCTATATTCATTTCATTCTTCTCATAAAATTCAGATCATTCCCCCTGGTATCTCAATGTACCATTTCGCAACAACCCCCGTGAGGGTGCATTGAAATAGTCTCAAACAAATAGAATCGTCCTTAAGGGAATTGGATGAGCACCAAAGATGAAAATTAGTAACATG
This sequence comes from Picea engelmannii, assembly GCA_009831015.1. Lineage (NCBI taxonomy): Eukaryota > Viridiplantae > Streptophyta > Pinopsida > Pinales > Pinaceae > Picea > Picea engelmannii. Next base: position 12,879 of record ML807787.1, read on the forward strand.
ATAACTTGGATCCTCACAGATATTTCTTTTGAATTTTGGAATTTTTGAAGGAAGCTTAGTGGGGACAGGGGGGCATGACAGGTCATGATGCACCGGATCATTCATTAATCTCAATAGATCTAGAAGATTAAGTGTGGCCAAAAAAGGGATCCGGGGTTGCGACGTCTGAGCCCATGCCCTTGGGAAATATTGGTTGAGGTATTGCAGGCCATCCAGGGTTCTAGTATATACCATGGCCCTGTCCGGTAGGGTAATATCCTCCTCCAAACTGATTCATAAGAGGTTGTATGGGAACCATACCAGCATAAGTGGTATAATGAGGGTTATATACATTGTCCCTAGCTGAAGAGGCTCCGGGATGGGGATTTCCCATAGTGTGAAACTGAATCCTTCCGGATGGAAATCTAGAGAAAAGAGGGGGATTCACCATAGTAAATGTGTTTTTCAAAATCAACATGGAGAAAGAGGGGATAAAGGATAGAATATAGGAAGTGACTTGTCTTCCTGGTTGAGCACTCCATCTAGGAGCATTGAGACTAGGATTAGGCTTGGAAGAAAGACAAGGCCAACCTCCAAATGTAGGATTCATTTGGGGAATATGGCCTCCACCAAACGAGAGAGGAGCATACGGAGGAGCCATGCCCCTAGGTCCAAAACTAGGATTCGCATTAGCCGCTGGAATGGAGGATGAGAGTTGCGACATCATGTTGGGCATACCAAAAGAAAAGGGATAAGAAACCGAAGGTATTGACTGAGAATTGTGACCTAACATACCAAAAAATGATCTGAAAGGGTTCATTACTTTGGGTCGAGTAGAATCCATAGGTTGGGTAGCACTAGAGGCAGGGATCTCCAACATCCCAGTCGTCGAGGCTGAAGGAGTAAAAGGGATCCCATTAATCATAGAAGATATAGGAGTTGAGGGAATCCCTGTGACGTTCGGGTTTGACTGAGTATTCATAACTGGATGATCACAAGTCTGTGAGGTGGAGTTATATGTACCACGTTTGTTAACTTTACGCTTTTTACAAGGCAACTTCGGTAAAGACTCAAGATGTGATGGTAACTTCAACAAACGACGAGACCTGTGAGGAAGTTGGTCTTGATCAATGATGACTCAAGATTCGAGATATAAAACCAAATCCTAGGTCCAACTAATAATCAGAGAGCACACCAAAATAAAGAAAAAAGGACAATGCACACAAACATGATATAGTGGCTAAAAAGGGGCCTCCCTCACTAGAGTAGGTATGTCTTGCCCAAAAGGGGCCTGAGACTTCCTTCAAAATATTGGAGGTATCAGAATCAGTTATAAGGGCCCTTGTGGGCTTAACAACGAAGTCGGTCAGATCCCTCGGGAGAGGTAATCATCCATAAAGGTTGTGTGTTGTCCGATCCTTATCTGACTCGGTGTACCTGCAGAATAACCCTTGCAAGTAACCTATGTGGCTACCTATGTCAAGCAACTAGAGTCACCACAATATAACCAATGCACATGCAAACAATCATAAGTCTGGTCCACCATATGGATAGGGTAACAAAGCCTTGAATCTTGAAAGAAYCGCCTCTCACAGAGGTAAAGGTACTAGAAAGACCCTCAAACATGAATAGAACCCCAAAAATATCGCTGACGCTCAGAAGTTATTATAGGGCTATCTATGCAACCAACTTCATGTGACCTCGTGCTTAACTCTAGTGTGAGCGGAGCCCCCTGACGTCACTAATTACACAATGGGTTTCACCACTCCCTGGTCAGACACATATGTTTAGTTTAATATCCTTGGAGAATTTTACTCACAAAATCCTATTCCAAGGCCTTATGTCCTATACTTTTTTGTGTACCCTGAAAAATAAAATCGTTTCTGTTAGCACTCTGTAAATTTTCCCAGAGGTTGACAAAGAAGGAATACACAAAGGTAACTTTATCCAACCGCTTTTAAAGCTGGGATCTAGCCCTTCCAGCTTCAGAGAGGGATCTCTCTATATGATTTAGCTTTGTTTTTAATTTAGATATTAGGCGAGGTAAAGGAACAAGTTTGTTTTGTTGTAAAAGGGTTTATAAAACCAGAAACGCCAAAGAAGACTTTCACAGGGCGAGATAATGTACTCAACTGGATCTTTTAGTAATTTAAATGATGGATAGAAGAAAAGATAAGATAAATAACTTCGACTAACAAGCAGTTAAGAATTTCTTAATCGAAGATATCAGAAGATAAACATTAAAATATTTAGAATCGGAAACAGGGTATCAAAGATAAATCCTGCAACATTACGTTACTCTTCAAGATTAGTTCTAGAAAACAAAATGATTACAGAGAAAGAAAAACATTCAACTTAGAAAATTAACATCACCAGTGAACACACACAAGAATCCTGTAAAAGTGCCTCCTCTTTATTAATGACAGATCTTCTTCAAAAATATTACAGTTTGATAGCGATAGGGTGTGCGAATCAACAACCCTCAATACTTCGAGAGTTGAAGTATTTATAATTCAAATTACAAACGTTCCTGTCATAACTGATCAGGACGTTCTCATTCTATTTTTAGTCTAACTGCTTTAACTAATCAAAAATTGTTTGATGACTCAGTACAACTGCATGCGGAACTTCTGGGGTAGGTCGTTGGCGAGGTGCCTTCGCAACCCCTTCTGACTAGAAATGTGAGTGGATTGTGACAGCTCATCTGCTAATCTAATAGATCACAAAGTTCTTCCCATCTGAGATGACTTGGCACTGTGACTTTAAGTAATCTCCGGTACACTTCATCCATGTCTGTATATTTAGCAAATGTAGGTTTAATGAGGAATATATATTTAATCTCGTGTTGGATACTAATATCCAACTACAGGGAATCCATGAATGATTTACCTGTGATGCTCCCTTATATCCCTGCAAACTTGGAACTGTCCTTAGACACTTTAGTCAATCTTTTCTTGTAATCAGGGAGTGTCATCAATTTTTCATTAATGACCTTCAGACCAGGTAGGCCTTTCTTTTGGAGAGCATCAATCTTATTGAAGAACTTCTGTACTCCCTGATCCATGACTTGAACCTTTTCCTCAAGCTGAAGCATTAGACTTCTCTTGGTTAAAACCCTTTTTACTTCGATTATAGTCTCTGTTCTATCCTCGATCTTTAGTTCTTCTAGTTCCTCTCTGGTCTTGGAATTCAGGAACCTGATGATCTCATTTGCTTGTGCTGGCATGTCTCCCAGTTCCACTCTGATTTTCTCAACAATCTGTTTCCTCCTCTGGAGCAACTCATTTTGTTCAAACATGTTTTGAATCATTGGCTAGATTTCATTGATGGACTTGGTGATGTCTGTCCATACAATCTCTTTGACCTCAGCCAAAGTCTTCCCTGCCATTGTTTTCTTTTGGAGCCGCTGTAACTCCTTCCTGAGATGCTATGTTACCTGCTTTTCTTTGGATAGGCTTGTCTGAAAGGAAGTTTTGAGCTCTTGGAGGTTCTCCACTTCTTTCTTAAGCCTGCTGATTTCTGTCTCTTGCAGGTTCATTTTCTCCATGGACTTGGCAAGGTCTGTTGTTCCTTCTGGTAGTGAGGGGATTGCCGTCACTGTTGTTGTGCTCAATTCGGCAATTGGGATAGCACTCAATGGAATGCCTTCCATTGGATTCATCTGCTCTTTCTCCTTTAGGACTCTCTCCATCTCAACCTCCATCTCTTTTAGCTGAGCATTCTGCTCCATGAGTAACTTTAGCATCTCATCCTTCTCACCTTCCTTTTCTGCTATCTCCTTCGCCTGTGAATCCTCTGTGGGCGAGAGTTTTAGCTGTTTTCTTAAGGATCCGATGTTAGCATTTTTCTTTTTTATCATCTCTTCTGCAGCCTTGACATTCGCAGGGTCATAACCGATCTTGAGGACCATCTCCTCCAATGTCTTGATTATGTTGTCTTTCGCAAAAGATGATATTTTCTCCAGCTTAAGTTGTGTCTGAGCATTGTTCAAAGACACCTGAAACTTTGCTGCAGAAGCTGAAGCGTGGGCCAATGTGTGAAAAACCATCTCCCTTGTTTGTTTGTGCAGATCCATCTGATCTGCTGGATGCACGTCATTTATCTGGAATTCGAACGTGGCCCTTTTGTAATCTGAGATCACCTTGAGATCTGGTACCTGTGCTTGGAGGTAGGCCATGTGCATCCTACCCTTTTCTATGTCAAATGATGAAAGAAGCCTATGCTGAGCTGTGGACGACTGCTTCCGAAACTGGGCATAAGTACTGCTAGTTAGGGTCTGGTTCTTCTTCTTGATCAATTCATACTTTTCAAATATGCCCAACTTGGGCACAGTCTTGCTTGGCTGAGTATCCAAGGGAGAATCTTTGGATTTCTTCGGTATTGCTGTGGTGATTGCCTTATGATGGCTCGAGCCAAAAGGTAGAATGACCGGCTTGATCCCTGTGGTAGCTACTATGGTAGGTGGGACTTCTTGTTCTACTGTCGCGCCAGGCCTTGAAACTGTCTTTGGCCTCTTGGTGTGCATGTGGAACTCTTCTGATGACACCTATGTTACGGGAGGAGATGATTCCTATCGGGGCCTCTTTGCCTTGGGGACCTGAGGTGTGGTAGTGGGTGGCACACTCATTAAGGGAACCTGTTGTTCGACTTCAACTTGTTGCTCCATCTCAACTAGGGTATCAAGCACCCATACTGTCTGATTAGAAAACTTTTCTATCTCGGGCTTAGACTCATGTACATACGGGATATTCTTATTTCTCACCCGCATTTCTAAGATGATCCCGCAGGGATCATAGTGCCATGGGAAACTTGCAAAGAATTTCATCTCCCTCAACATTCTGTCAGCTTCCTCCCCGACGCCTCGACTATTGCAGATGAAAGAACCTATCTGCCCCTTGATTCTCAATTGTTGCTTCTTCTTCAGGGAAACAAAATGAATGTCATCTGAATTCATTATCTGCCTAATATATTCTAATGAAAAAATTCTTATCGACACATATTGAGGTAGTTTGTAAGGTGCCAATTCGCACCCGAAAACTCTGATTTCAGTGTGGTTCTGATATAAGTACCAGTCTCCTGTCTTCACGTTGTCCGAGAGATGCAGAATTCTCTGGACTTCATCGTTGATTCGTGGCTCAGGCCTGCCACTCAACATGCTTACCACTGGGTGGTAAAACTGATCAATGAAATCTTTGAAGTCGTATTCAGTAGAGTTACACTTCAGAAGAGAAGTCCATGCTATGATAGGTTGAGGCCTTCCGTCTGCATCCATCTTCTGCATGGAGAAACTGAATTTGTCGGCTTGAAAGTAAACGAACATGTACGCCAGTATGGAAGAATGTCTGAACATACCCTCTGTGCCAACATTCATGAACTGTTCATGAATACTATCGGCCAAGAAGGTGTTGTAATTGAACTGCGTTGTGGGCTTTTCATCGTTTGAGAAAATGGACAGAAAACCCAGGATGGGCTCGTCTACCCATTGGTTAGAATAATAACCAAGCAGGGCGCAAAGGGAAGAAATGATTTGGTTTCCTTTGGTGGAAAACATGGATGAAGGGTAAGGGGGATTTGTGGAAGGGAGAGGAGCGGAAGTGGGGAGGAAAAGCTCGAATATCTGAGCTCTCTGAGGAAAGGTCATTTTCTGATATAACTCAGTGAGGATTTTTAAATTGAATGGGGACGCAGATTCAACATGGGGAATTTGCATCATCTGGTCAATATCTCCGGGAGTGATGAAGAAGAGGTGGTCTCCAGATGAAGAGACGATGGCCTTCTGGTCGGGGATGTAATGGGCTTGGAATTTGAGGGAAAATTCGGGGAAATGATGAATCTGGGGAATGAGATACAGGGGCAAGTTGGACTCCTAGAGTCCAATTTCGTCGCTCTAGTCCATGAACACCTCCTAGAGCCACGACTGAAGATCCGAAAAGTCGAAGTCGCAAATGGTATCTGCGATCAATCTATCTTTATCCACCAACGGGATTTTGTCCAGGTCAACAGGAGGAGGAAGAAAATGATTCTCTTCTCCTTCCGCTAGCCTTGGCTTTGGTTCCATCTCAGCAACAGTACCTGTAATAAAGAATATGTTAGTGGGGTCGACTGACTGTGGGTGAAGGCGACGAGGAAGCAATGGAGGAATAAGAGGTAATGTTTCTGGCGCGATGGATGAATAACGAATGAAAAGTGAAAACGGTAGTTTTATTCAAAAATTGGGGTCGGTTGGGCGTGGGAGACAGGTCAGCAGGATAACGGGTATGTTATCCTGTAATAAATGGACAACGGGCCACTTAGGACGAAATGGCAGATGACGGTGGCTAAATCACACGGACGAGTGACGTGGAGGTTGGTGATTGGAGGTAAAGGTCGCCAAAAGGGGTTGTTCATGAGTGAAGAGGGTTAGGTACTAACAACAGGGACTGACAACAGTTATGGGATGTGACCCGACCCCAGGAGCAAGTGGAACAAGTGGACTCAGTGGAGGATGACGTCCAGGAGTGACGGGCTGTCAGAAAGCATGTGGGGGATAGGACTTCTGGACCAATAGGACAATGCCACATGTAACAAGGGGCCCGCCGAAAGGAATATTCATTCCGGACCCCCCCACCCCCCCTTTGGTTAAAAGAAGAATACTAGGGGGGGTCCGAAATTCATTGTGAGCCATAGATCTGCGCACTTATTTCCTGGCCACAGATCTTAGAGCGCTTTTTAATACTCATTCTGGACCCCCCCCCCTCCATTAAAGGAAGAATGGACGGGGGGGTCCAAAATCCATTGTGGACCGTTGATTTAAGCGCTCCTTCCTGAGCCGTCCAGATGAGCACCCATGTTATTACCGATTCTGGACCCCCCCCCCTCGGTTAAAAGAAGAATGGTTAGGGGAGTCCGGAATGCGCTGTGAGCCGTAGATCTTAGTTCCGTGATCGGGGCCGTTGATAAGTGCAAGAAACATAGATTAGGAACGAATGACGTATGCACTTGGGGAAAACTTAGGATAAAATCCATTTTATGTATTTTTTCCTTAAATTTTACAAGGGAACACCACCATGGGACTTGGAACGACTTATTTTGTAAGCATTTGGAACATGGTGTAATCTTGATTTCAAGCTGGTTTTAATGGATTTGAACAATAAAGCGACTGACCTACATGCTAACCTATCTTCCTAGGACAATTAACCCAGATTAAACTGTTGGGTTAAGAAATTACTCTACCT
>ML807787.1:20608-44524 GCA_009831015.1 Picea engelmannii
TTTTCTTTTTCTTTTTCTTTATACAAATTATTTGCAGAATGAAAAATCATTTGTCAACAAAAATACTAGAAACAAATAATATCTCAGTCACCAGTTGATACCCATAATTTATGGGGTGATAACAACGACTCCACATGGGGATGGTACTTGCCCTGTTTAAGTGCCAAGAATCCTGGTTTCTGTCATTCTGAACATATCTGCCTTGTAGCCTTCATTGGTCTTATTTCCAAAACTTGGAAAAACAATGGTCAGCAGCTTAGGGCCTTCTCTTCAGGCTTCAACCAACTGACTAATGTTCCTCGCTCAGAAAATGCAAGAAAAATGAAAATTAACACAGTATGTACAGTGGAGAGTGAGTTCTTCAATTCTTTTACTGAGGTGGGACATAATGTTTCAACATTCTGCCATTCACAGGTGCTCCTGGCAGATCTAACCCATCAACATTGTTTAGCAAAAAGGCATTGTTTCCTCTGAAAGCTTGGATCATGTAAGGACCTGTCCATAGGTTATCAAATTTTCCATGTTTCCCTTTGTCTTCATTCCTGGCATCCCATCTCAACACTAAGTCTCCCAACTCAAAATCATCCTCCTTGGTTCGTTTGTGGAAGATCTTCTTGATGTTTTCTTGGAGGACCTGTGTTTTGTTGAAAACTTCTTCTCTAGTCTGTTGCAAATGAATCATCTGGTTGATTCTTCTCTGTGAGTCATTTGGCTCAGCTTGCACCTCTTGAAGTAATTTCATGACCGGGACTCCTAGAGAAGTAGGGAAAACTGCCTCTGTACCATAGACTAGCTGGTAAGGGGACATACCAATTGACCTTTTGGTGGTCAGTCTATCTGCCCATAAAGCAAACACTAACTTATCATGCCATGATTTTTTGTTTTCCTGCAATGTTTTCTTGATGATATTCACCAAAGTTTTTTTTGAATACTCCGCCAACCCATTGCCCTGAGGGTAGTAGGCTGTGGAATGCCCCAAACCGATGTGATATCGGTTGCAGAAATCTATGAGTTTCTTTGATCGAAAAGAAGCTGCATTGTCAGTGATAATCTTTCTAGGACAACCAAAACGAGATAAAATATTGTTTTCAAGGAATTTTATAATTACTAAATCAGTGGCTTGCCTTCTTGGTATCGCCTCGATCCATTTGGTAAAATAATCAGTGGCAGTAAGGATCCACCTGTGTTGGCCTGAAGAAGGTGGGTGTATCTCTCCAATGAAATTGAGCCCCCATTGTTGGAAAGGAGCCTCAACTGAGATTGGTTTAAGAGGTAGAGGAAGGAGTTTCCTTTTCCCTTTAAACAATTGACATTGGTGACATGTTGTTACTTTCTGATGTACATCTGCAAACAGGGTGGGCCAGTAAAATCCAACTCTGAGTATTTTGTTGGCTGTAACCTTCTAATTCAAATGGCCGCCACATTCTCCTGCATGAAACTCTTGCAACACTTTATCAGCTTCATCTTTCAGTAAACAATTTAAAAGAATACCTGCAGGGTCTTTCCAATACAAATTTCTTTCCAGAATACAGAATTTCAAAGCCTTCAACTTTAAAAATCTAGCTTTAGTCTTAGTTAAACCAGGGGGAGCTTGTAAATTTTGTAAGACAAATATAAGGTCTGCATACCATGGAGAGTTGAGAAATACCTCTCTAATGTTTGGAGTTGCCATCTCGCCCTGTTCATCTGCCACATCTAGAAAATTAATGTCAAGAGCCTGGAAGTTAGATTCAACCATTAATTTAGCAAGGCCTTGGCCTTTGATTAATTTTGTGGGCTTAATCTCTATATCGTATTCTAAAATGACTGCAATACATTTTCCCCTTCTTCCATCAGGGTTGTCCTGTGTCAAAATATCCTTAACTACCGCGTTCGGAACATAAGCTATGGTGTGTGAATAGAGAATGTAGACCCTGAAGTCCTTTATGGCTTTTACCAAAGCAACAACTTGCTTCTCCATGATATTGTAGTTCAGGGCAGCATCTCTTAATGCTTTGCTGAAGAAATCTATGGGTTGTTCATACCCTCCGTTGTTCTTCTGCAGTAATACCGCTGCTATAGTATGTTCAGAGGCGAAAAAAAAAAGATAAAAATCTTTAGTGAAATCAGGACTGATCAGAACTGGGGCCTCTGTGAGTGCTCGTTTGACTTGTTCGAAGGATTGTCTGGACTCAGAGTCCCATTTAATTTTTACATCTTTTTTAAGCATGTTTGTTATGTTTTTGAGGAGTTCGGCCAGATTGGGAATGAATCTTCGTTGGAAGTTAATTTGTCCGATAAAAGACTGTAGTTCCTTGAGGTTTCTTGGGTGTTCTACCTTTAGTATGGCCTCTATTCTACTGGGGTCAATTCTGATTCCATCTTTAGAGATGATATGTCCCAACAGTTTGCCCTCTTCTAACCCAAAAAGACACTTCTTGGGATTTAAAGAAATCCCGAACCTCCTACATTTCTCAAAAACTCGTCTAAGGTGCCGCAGGTGTTCATCATCCATTTTGGAAAACACAGTCACATCGTCTAAATAAACGACAATAAACTTACCTGCTTCTTCCACGAAGGCGATATCCATTTCCCTCTGAAACGTGGCTCCCGCGTTCATCAGACCGAAAGGCATCTTCACATACATGAAAGTGCCCCATGGTGTGGTAAAAGAGGTTTTATCCTGATCGTCCGGGTGAACTAGGACCTAGTTGTAGCCTGAGAAACCATCTAACATAGATATCCTACTGGACCCGACCACCCTTTGCAGGAGGTGGTCCATTTTCGGTAATGGGTAATTATCTTTCAGGGACACTTTGTTCAGATTTCGGAAATCAATACAGAGCCTAATTTCCCCGGTTTTCTTCCGTGTAGGGACTAAATTAGAGACCCACTTAGAGAAATGTAGCGGGACTATGATCTTAGCATCGTACATTTTCTTAATTTCTTTTTCTATCAGAGGGAGCAACTTGGGATTTATCCTCCTAAGTTTCTGCCTAAATGGTTTTTGGTCTTCCTTTATGGGAATCCTGTGTTGTATGATGTTGGTATCATAGGATTTCAAATCTTCATAGCCCCAGGAAAAAATGTCTGAATATTCTTTGAATAGCTCAATGTATTTAAGCTTTTGTTCTGGGGGTAATGATTTGGACAGTTTGACCATCCTAGGCTTCTCTTCGGTCCCTATATTACATTCTTCTACCTCTTGTCCGTGTGCTTCAATTTTGGGTTTCTTAGCTACATCATCACTGTCAAACAAGTCTTCTAAAGGAACAAGACCTCTAGGAAAAATATTGCTTTTCCACTGTAAAACGTCAACATCTGATTCATCATCCCCTAATTCTTCTGATTCTACGATATTTACACTATCACTTTCAAAATCCAAACTAGTTACATTTTCGTCTTCATTATCTAAATCTATATTAGTACATTCAAAATCGTTTTTACATTGCAGAAAGTCATCAATTTGATCATCGTTTCCAAATACTTGCCAGTACCTGATATTGTCTGGGACTGTAGGTCTGCATTTCACTTCAACAGTATAAGGGCGAGTCGCACGGAAGGGGATCTTACAGGTGGCTGCTGACGTAGCTAATCCATCAGCCAGGATATTCTGCCCTCTCGGCATCACCTGCAAGTCAACTTCGGTAAAACACCTCAAGGCATCAAGAACAACATTCCTGTAGGCTCTAAGGCGTGGATGTTTGGCAGAGTAATCACCTTTGATTTGCTTGATTATTAATTCAGAATCACCCCTCACCATTATCTGCTTAGCACCAACTTTTTTCAATAGTTTCAGGCCGAGCATTAAAGCTTCATACTCGGCAACATTATTAGTGCACTAGAAATTTAACTTGTAGGAATGATTTTCTGAGTAACTGTTTATGTGATTATGCAGCCAGACTCCATCTCTTGCTCCTTCTTTTCTCACAGCTCCATCAAAATCCATACTCCAAAAATCAGCGGGTAACTCTTCAGTTATCACGTTCTTCATTTTTTCTACCTCAAGGCTCTCTGGGCCTTCATCTCGACCAGATAGGTCTTCCATCAGTTGAGTGTCTTTCTCTTTCGTATCCCCATCAGTGTACAAGATGAATGAATCTAGATCAGAATGTGTAGAGTAAAGGGGGTAATTGTGAGGTTTCTCTTGGCTACTGACCATGTACTTCATCAGTGTTTCTCTATATAACCTCCTTTGTTTCCCAAACACTGGGATAGTGGCGTAAGACATATCCAGCTGCAGGGTTCCTTTCAAATTAGCTCCCCAAGACCTGGAGAGAAACATTCCATACTTAGGCGGGATGTCTGCAACCACTACGTCCATTACCATGCTTTTTGAAGGGATCTGAACTAGGGTGATGCATAGGTCTTTGATTAAACCAATACATTTGACTTTGCTGGAGTCAAATGAATGTAAATCCTTGTATGGTCTGGTGACCTCCAGTCCCAGTTTTTCCATTACGGCTTTAGGCATCAGATTATGTGAGGCACCTGAGTCCAGCATAGCGTTATGTAATATCAAGTCGTGTATGTTTAAACTGATGTAAAAGGGAGCTACATCACCGGTATCGTCTCGACCATCAACCTCAGGTCCAAAAAGGAGTTCAGGATGGTCGTCAGTAAGATTCACAGTGTCTGAATGAGTCACTGATCCAATAGTCAAAGCCTTGGTGCCTATGTCAGGTTCAATGGCCAGAGATTTTATTACCTGTAAACGATACCCGTCTCTGTTCATCAACTCTGTGAGCGGGATGGGAATTTTTATTTTGGCCAATTCCCCCTCCAGGCTAAAGGGTGTGAGAGTTCTACCTTGGTTTATCATTTCTGGCTTGTCCATCATATTCTTTGGCTCAGAAGTACTCGGCGAGCTAACAGGTGACACCTCAGTCTGTGATGGTATTTTTAAAATGGTGATGTTTTTCTTCATGGGAGAGTCTACTTTACTCTTCTCAGAAATCTTCTCGGCAGTAGTTTTCTCAGAAGTTTTCTCAGGGATCTTTTCAGTAGAAGATTCAGGGGTTTTCTTGGTTTCGACTGTCTTCTGTGTTTCGGTCGTCTTCTTGGAAGAATTCCCTTCTGTCTTCGAACTCCCTTCTGTCTTCTTGTTACACAGATTGTACTGCCGGTGTACCTCCAGAATAACATTCTCAAAGGCCAGTTGTCCTGCATCTTCGGCTTCTTCACTTACCTTTGTTTGATTTAGCAGAAAGAGTTCCTGCTCTTCTTGAGTAAGGAAAATGGCCTCATTGTCGTGAATGCCCATGAGGTTGATGTGTGTGTCTTCTAACTCTTCAATCATTTCACCCCCTTCATCAGCGTAGTTTTCTTGTAGAGGAGGCCTGATCGGTTGATCGGGACCTCTCTGATCCCTTTGATCTCTTTGATCCCTTGGATCTAAAATTGGGGTTTCGAATCTGAGGAGCAGGTGTGTTGTCTCTCGGAGGATTTCTGTCTGAAATACTCGTTCTTTCTATCAATAATTCCAATGTTCTGACCACATAATCCAATTTGGAATCGGTGGTTGACGTGGAAGGTTCTTCTTTGATCGTGACTCTCCTCTCTGACCTCTGACGGGCCCTTTTTGCCAACAGATTGGACTCCACACTAATAGCACTTTTCTGCATGTCTTCTAGGGTGGCAGCATTTCTTTCTCTTAACTGGTAAGACATGTCAGCATCAAATCCATCAGGAAATTTAATCAATGCCAACCCTGTGGAGGTTTAATTTCAGCCGAGATAGCATTGTACAAATTATTAAAACGGGTGCAGTAGTCTTGTACCGACTCACCTTGATTTCTTCTTATGGTCTTGTATTCTGACAGTATCTGGAGAGGGTTTTTCTTTACCTCCCATCTGTCAAGAAAAATTCTATGGAACGCAACAAGGTCAGGGATTGAGGCGGCGGGTAAAGCTTTGAACCATTTCTTTACGTCTCCTGTCAGACTTTGGGCGAACAATCTCATTTGGACGTCAACTTCGTCGACTTCTTGCAAATCAAAGTAGTCATTCATTTTGTCCACATGTTGTTGGGCGTTTAGAGGTCCGGTTGCTTCGAACTGTGGAAGTCGTGTTTGGTAGTCTTGGGGCATGGCATATAGCGGCGCAACCAACACCAAAGGAGCATATCGAGCTACCATGATGGGTGGAGGAGGTGGAATGACAACCTGGATGGTCGGAGAGGTAGCGAATGAAGACGAGGAAGAGGATGGACTGGGCGGTACTGAGGTAGTGATTTGTGGTTTAATCATGGGAGACAAGACTTCGGGGGTTCGGGGTTGCAACACAGTTGGGTCAAAAACAAGTCCAGTCACAAAAGTTTCAGACCGTGTTCTAACCAGGCTTTGGGGAGGAAAGGTGTCAAGATCAAGGTTTTGAGAGATATCTGGTTCTCCGGAAAAAGGAGGAAACTTATGCCGGGAGGTATGACTCACTGAATCGACTGCTAAGGTTTTTCGCCTGAGCAACTGCTCGGGGTTATCTAACACTATCGCGTGTTCTGGGTTTGGATGAGATCGAGTATGAACTTTCTTGGAAGCCAGAACTATTTTTGGGTTTTTATAATATATATTTTTTAATTATAATTTTGCGAGTCTGAAAATAATATGTACAAAGTCTAATCAACCTCTAAACATTACTTTCTTCTCAAAGTTTATCGTTCTTTTAGGGGAAAGAAAATGTGAAATTATCAATTTTTAGTTATTCCCCAGTATGGTCGCCATTATGTTAGCACTCTGTAAATTTTCCCAGAGGTTGACAAAGAAGGAATCCACAAAGGTAACTTTATCCAACCGCTTTTAAAGCTGGGATCTAGCCCTTCCAGCTTCAGAGAGGGATCTCTCTATATGATTTAGCTTTGTTTTTAATTTAGATATTAGGCTAGGTAAAGGAACAAGTTTATTTTGTTGTAAAAGGGTTTATAAATTGGTTGAGACAGTCTACACATCCATTGGGCTATGGGGTCTGTATTTAAACAACTATGAGATAAAACTAGAAACGCCAAAGAAGACTTTCACAGGGCGAGATAATGTACTCAACTGGATCTTTTAGTAATTTAAATGATGAACAAAAGAAAAGATAAGAGAAATAACTTTGACTAACAAGCAGTTAAGAATTTCTTAATCAAAGATATCAGAAGATAAACATTAAAATCTTTAGAATTGGAAACAGGGTATCAAAGATAAATCCTGCAACATTACGTTACTCTTCAAGATTAGTTCTAGAAAACAAAATGATTACAGAGAAAGAAAAACATTCAACTTAGAAAATTAACATCACCAACGAACACACGCAAGAATCCTGTAAAAGTGCCTCCTCTTTATTAATGGCAGATCTTCTTCAAAAATATTACAGTTTGATAGCGATAGGGTGTGCGAATCAACAACCCTCAATACTTCGAGAGTTGAAGTATTTATAATTCAAATTACAAACATTCCTGTCATAACTGATCAGGACGTGCTCATTCTATTTTTAGTCTAACTGCTTTAACTAATCAAAACCTGTTTCATGACTCAGTACAACTGCATGCGGAACTTCTGGGGTAGGTCGTTGGCGAGGTGCCTTCGCAACCTCTTCTGACTGGACAGGTGAGTGGATTGTGACAACTCATCTGCTAATCTAATAGATCACAAAGATCTTCCCATCTGAGATGACTTGGCACTGTGACTTTAAGTAATCTCTGGTACACTTCATCCATGTATGTATATTTAGCAAATGTAGGCTTAATGAGGAATATATATTTAATCTCGTGTTGGATACTAATATCCAACTACAGGGCATCCATGAATTCTTTACCTGTGATGCTCCCTTGTATCCCTGCAAACTTGGAATTGTCCTTAGACACTTCAGTGAATCTTTTCTTGTAATCAGGGAGTGTCATCAATTTGTCATTAATGACCTTCAGACCAGGTAGGCCTTTATTTTGGAGAGCATCAATCTTATTGAAGAACTTATGTACTCCCTGATCCATGACTTGAACCTTTTCCTCAAGATGAAGCATTAGAATTCTCTTGGTTAAAACCCTTTTTACTTCGATTATAGTCTCTGTTCTATCCTCGATCTTTAGTTCTTCTAGTTCCTCTCTGGTCTTGGAATTCAGGAACCTGATGATCTCCTTTGCTTGTGCTGGCATGTCTCCCAGTTCCACTCTGATTTTCTCAACATCCTGTTTGCTCCTCTGGAGCAACTCATTTTGTTCAAACATGATTTGAATCATTGGCCAGATTTCATTGATGGACTTGGTGATGTCTGTCCATACAATCTCTTTGACCTCAGCC
This sequence comes from Picea engelmannii, assembly GCA_009831015.1. Lineage (NCBI taxonomy): Eukaryota > Viridiplantae > Streptophyta > Pinopsida > Pinales > Pinaceae > Picea > Picea engelmannii. The sequence goes on from ML807787.1 coordinate 28,860, forward strand.
AAAGTCTTCCCTGCCATTGTTTGCTTTTGGAGCTGCTATAACTCCTTCCTGAGATGCTCTGTTACCTGCTTTTCTTTGGATAGGCTTGTCTGAAAGGAAGTTTTGAGCTGTTGGAGGTTCTCCACTTCTTTCTTAAGCCTGCTGATTTCTGTCTCTTGCAGGTTCATTTTCTCCATGGACTTGGCAAGGTCTGTTGTTCCTTCTGGTAGTGAGGGGATTGTCGTCACTGTTGATGTGCTCAATTCGGCAATTGGGAGAGCACTCAATGGAATGCCTTCCATTGGCTTCGTCTGCTCTTTCTCCTTTAGGAGTCTCTCCATCTCAACCTCCATCTCTTTTAGCTGAGCATTTTGTGCCATGAGTAACTTTAGCACCTCATCCTTCTCACCTTCCTTTTCTGCTATCTCCTTCGCCTGTGAATCCTCTGTGGGTGGGAGTTTCAACTGTTTTCTTAAGGATGCGATGTCAGCATTTTTCTTTTTTATCATCTCTTCTGCAGCCTTGACATTCGCAGGGTCATAACCGATCTTGAGGACCAAATCCTCCAACGTCTTGATTCGGTTGTCTTTCGCGAAAGATGATATTTTCTCCAACTTAAGTTGTGTCTGAGCATTGTTCAAAGACACCTGAAAATTTGTTGCAGAAGCTGAAGCATGGGCCAATGTGTGAAAAACCATCTCCCTTGTTTGTTTGTGCAGATCCATCTGATCTGCTGGATGCACGTCCTTCGCCTGGAATTTGAACGTGGCCCTTTTCTAATCTGAGATCACCTTGGGATCCGGTACCCGTGCTTGGAGGTAGGCCATGTGCATCCTACCCTTTTTTGTGTCAAATGCTGAAAGAAGCCTATGCTGAGCTGTGGACGACTGCTTCCGAAACTGGGCATAAGTACTGCTAGTTAGGGTTTGGTTCTTCTTCTTGATCAATTCATACTTTTCAAAGATGCCCAACTTGGGCACAGTCTTGCTTGGCTGAGTATCCAGGGGAGAATCTGTGGATTTCTTCGGTATTACTGTGGTGATTGCCTTATGTTGGCTCGAGCCAAAAGGTAGAATGACCGGCTTGATCCCTGTGGTAGCTACTGTGGTAGGTGGGACTTCTTGTTCTACTGTCACGCAAGGCGTTGAAACTGTCTTTGGCCTCTTGGTGTGCATTTGGAACTCTTCTGATGACACCTCTGTTACGGGAGGAGACGATTCCTCTCGGGGCCTCTTCTCCTTGGGGACCTGAGGTGTGGTAGTGGGTGGCACACTCGTTGAGGTCACCTGCTGTTCCACTTCAACTTGTTGCTCCATCTCAACTAGGGTATCAGGCACCCATACTGTCTGATTAGCAAACTTTTCTATCTCGGGCTTAGACTCATGTACATACGGGATATTCTTATTTCTCACCCGCATTTCTGAGATGATCCCGCAGGGATCATAGTGCCATGGGAAACTTGCAAAGAATTTCATCTCCCTCAACATTCTGTCAGCTTCCTCCCCGATGCCTCGACTATTGCAGATGAAAGAACCTATCTGCCCCTTGATTCTCAATTGCTGCTTCTTCTTCAGGGAAACAAAATGAATGGCATCTAAATTCATTATCTTCCTAATATATTCTAATGAAAAAATTCTTACCGACACATATTGAGGTAGTTTGTAAGGCACCAATTCGCACCCGAAAGCTCTGATTTCGGTGTGGTTCTGATATAAGTACCAGTCTCCTGTCGTCGCGTTGTCCCAGAGATGCAGAATTCTCTGGACTTCATCATTGATTCGTGGCTCAGGCCTGCCACTCAACATGCTTACCACCGGGTGGTAAAACTGATCAATTAAATCTTTGAAGTCGTATTCAGCAGAGTTACGCTTCAGAAGAGAAGTCCACGCTATGACAGGTTGAGGCCTTCCGTCTGCATCTATCTTTTACATGGAGAAACTGAATTTGTCGGCTTGAAAGTAAACGAACATGTACGCCAGTATGGAAGAATGTCTGAACATACCCTCTGTGCAAAAATTCACGAACTGTTCGTGAATACTATCGGCCAAGAAGGTGTTGTAATTGAACTGCATTGTGGGCTTTTCATCGTTTGAGAAAATGGACAGAAAACCCAGGATGGGCTCGTCTACCCATTGGTCATAATAATAACCAAGCAGGGCGCAAAGGGAAGAAATGATTTGGTTTCCTTTGGTGGAAAACATGGATGAAGGGTAAGGGGGATTTGTGGAAGGGAGAGGAGTGGAAGTGGGGAGGAAAATCTCGAATATCTGAGCTCTCTGAGGAAAGGTCATTTTCTGATATAACTTAGTGAGGATTTCTAAATTGAATGGGGACGCAGATTCAGCACGGGGAATTTGCATCATCTGGTCAATATCTTCGGGAGTGATGAAGAAGAGGACGTCTCCAGATGAAGAGACAATGGCCTTCTGGTCGGGGATGTAATGGGCTTGGCATTTGAGGGAAAATTTGGGGAAATGATGAATCTGGGGAATTTCATACAGGGGCAAGTTGGACTCCCAGAGTCCAATTTCATCGCTCTGGTCCAGGAACACCTCCCGGAGCCACGACTGAAGATCCAAAAAGTCGAAGTCGCAAATGGTATCTGTGATCAATCTATCTTTATCCACCAACGAGATTTTGTCCAGGTCAACAGGAGGAGGAAGAAAATGATTCTCTTCTCCTTCCGCTAGCCTTGGCTTTGGTGCCATCTCAGCAACAGTACCTGCAATAAACAATATGTTAGTGGGGTCGACTGACTGTGGGTGAAGGCAACAAGGAAGCAATGGAGGAATAAGAGGTAAGTTTTCTGGCGTGATGGATGAATAACGAATGAAAAGGGAAAACGGTAGTTTTATTCAAAAATTGGGGTCGGTTGGGCGCGGGAGACATGTCAGCAGGATAATGGGTATCTTATCCTATAATAAATGGACAACAGGCCACTTGGGACGAAATGGCAGATGACGGTGGCTAAAGCACACAGACGAGTGACGTGGAGGTTGGTGATTGGAGGTAAAGGTCGCCAAAAGGGGTTGTTCATGAGTGAAGAGTGTTAGGTACTGACAACAGGGACCGACAACAGTTATGGGATGTGACCCGACCCCAGGAGCAAGTGGAACAAGTGGACTCAGTGGAGGATGACGTCCAGGAGTGACGGGCTGTCAGAAAGCATGTGGGGGATAGGACTTCTGGACCAATAGGACAATGCCACATGTAACAAGGGGCCCGTCGAAAGGAATATTCATTCCGGACCCCCTCCCTTTGGTTAAAAGCAAAATACTAGGGGGGTCTGAAATTCATTGTGAGCCATAGATATGCGCGCTTATTTCCTGGCCGCAGATCTTAGAGCGCTTTTTAATACTCATTCTGGACCCCCCCCCCCCTCCATTAAAGGAAAAACGGACGGGGGGGGTCCGGAATCCATTGTGGACCGTTGATTTAAGCGCTCCTTCCTGAGCCGTCCAGATGAGCACCCATGTTATTACCGATTCTGGACCCCCCCCCCCTCGGTTAAAAGCAGAATGGTCGAGGGGGTCCGGAATGCGCTATGAGCCATAGATCTTAGCACCGTGATCGGGACCGTTGATAAGTGCAAGAAACATAGATCAGGAAGGAATTATGTATGCACTTGGGGAAAACTTAGGATAAAATCCATTTTATGGATTTTTTCCTTCAATTTTACAAAGGAACACCACCATGGGACTTGGAACGACTTATTTTGTAAGCATTTGGAACATGGTGTAATCTTGATTTCAAGCTGGTTTTAATGGTTTTGAACAATAAAGCCACTGACCTACATGCTAACCTATATTCCTAGGACAATTAACCCAGATTAAAATGTTGGGTTAAGAAATTACTCTACCTAAGGGCTATCTGACCAGTATTACACAGTCTGGTCAAATTTATTCACTAACCTAACCTAAGGGCTATCTGACCAGGATTAGACAGTCTGGTCAAATTTATTCACTAACCTAGCAACATTAAATTTAAAATAACTTGGCCATGCTTGAAAGGTATGGCCAAGTCATTGTTATTGCATGGGGCTTTTCTTTTAATTCTTTTATGCCCTCTTTTCTTTTTCTTTTTTCTTTCTTTTTCCTTTTCTTTTTCTTTTTCTTTATACAAATTATTTGCAGAATGAAAAATCATTTGTCAACAAAAATACTAGAAACAAATAATATCTCAGTCACCAGTTGATATCCATAATTTATGGGGTGATAACAGTTTCTAATCAATTTTAATTAATCAACATTAATTTTAATGGCTTATTCTTACTTAAGAGGCATGGTCATGAAACTGATGGTATTACAACTCATTAGATAAAAATAAGCAAATACAAAAAACATTGCTAAGCACTAGTCTTGATTTCAAAGAGATGGTATGCTTCTAAATGCAATTTTTCCAATGCAATCTCTACAATTTCAATGAAATGCAATCTCTCCACATGTGTCAAAATCAATGCAAAGTAATCAAGAGTGAAAATTCCATAATGCAAAATAAGAAAATGTTTTTGTATTTTCAATATAAAGAAAAGAAAATGCAAGGATTGAATAACAACTTCATAGGAAGACCCTACTGCAAGAAAAAAAATGCAGGCCAAGTAGGACACCAAGAAGCAGACACTCAGAACAATGTGCAAGGACAACCAATGAAAAATATGATAAGAAAGAATATCACTCAAAAACTCAACAACAAGAAGGCTTGTTATCACTCCGTAAGCACTCAAAAGTCAATACATAGACCCAAGAAGACTCAACAACCAACCAAACTCACCCAACAAACACCAAACTCAACTAGAAAGACTAAAGAGTTCATGTATGTGACTATTTGAGAAAAACTTGTGTATATACGCACCCTAAAGGAAGACAACTCGCGTCTATACACGTCTGTCAAGTGAAAAAACGTGTATACCCAGTAAAACACTACCAGGGAAAGGGTTAAGCCAAGAAAATCATATGCAAGGTAAAAAATAGGTTGTCAAGCAACATGCGACAAGGAAACTCAGGCTATCAGAGAGCAAATCAAGGAGAAAAACACTCCAAACCCCAAAAAAGAAGATCAATCCCTAGTATGGTCGCCAATTCTATTATGAGGAAAATATCTCTATGGTATGGGGTAAACCACAACAGACAAAATTATACGCATAAATCAACTCTAATCTCAAATATGCTATATAAATGAAATGCTAACAAGACAAGGCCAAGATCCTACCTTGTCTGGACGTTCGATGAAGACCACCATTGAGCATGCAACTCGAAGATTTATACCTACAACTTGTCCTCAACAACCAACATACATAATAATATGGTGATAATATATAATATTATCATATAGATTACCATAATCCATTAACATACATGACAAATACGCCCATAGAATAATAATTCAAATATTTGCAAGATATCAATTGGACGAGAAAATAGTATTTCTATTAAAATAATCAGCAAAAGTACATAGGTGACAGACTTCTGTAACAACACATATTGGAACCAAGAAACTAAGTCCCTCCAACTGGGCCTCAACCACTCCAATCCTCCGCCAAAGGCAAACTCATATAAAGGAGTCAATGAGGTTCTCCATCACAAAGAAAGAAGAGCTTGGGGGTTGAACAAGGAGTTCATACTTTTAAGGACAAAGGGATGTAGACTCAATATGAAGTGAAATTTGTCCAGAGTGTCTTTGCTCTCAAAATTGAATTGTTGAATATCCCTCAAGGCTTGGATATGGATCAATTTATAGGCTTCAAATGGAACTGAAGGGATGAGTCAGAGCGTTTCCAGTTTATGGAAGGTTAAGGATCATGGATCTTGTGACATGGCATGAAAACCCAACATTATTTTTAATTTAGAGCACCAAACCCAATGTATGTAGGTTGGAGTGGAGCAACCTATGTATACACTTGATGTATAAATGATAGGGCGCGTATATGTGGAAAAATATGTTTTTTTGGATCTGGAAGGTACAAAAGGGAACTTCAATTCTGCATAGGGAAATGGAAAGGCCATCYAAGCAAGTTGCATGGGATGAGGAAAAATTTGTTGTAACAAGGATTTAGGGCCTTGGTGTAGGATTGGAGAGTAAATGCTCCAAGTCCACCTAAACTAAACTTATAAGTCACTAATGAGGGTACAAATCCATTGTCACAACATGTGTGTTGGTAAGCTCCTCTAATAGAGGAGTTAAGCAYGMGGCCACATTAAGGAAAGTAGGGTGATATCCCTTCTCTACTTGGATTGGTGTTTGCTAGATTGATTGGATTAATYCATGTATGGGGRTTTCAAAAGTGCCCACAACTTTGTAYGAGGTAGCACTCTTGAATATTTGGGYTTATTTTCCCTAGACATATGTGYAGTCCRACCTTTGACTATCCGCCTGGTCACCTATTKTGAGGTGGTAACCGTAGTGKCCTTTCCTAGGTAGCTACAATGGTGACTGYRGGTGGGAAGTTCCTACAGTACCTATGGTAGGCATCRAACCTCTCTTTCAGTTCCCCTGGAGGGTGCCTGTAGTACCTCGGGTAGGCTTCGAACCTCTCTTTCAGTTCCCCTGGAGGGTTCCTACCTTAATAAAAGGTACTTTCTCTAGTAAGGGATCTTACATGTGGGTTACCGTAATTGTTCCTCACACCTTTGTTGGCCAATATTTTGGGACTCGAAATCCCCCAAAGGGTTGGTTTTAGGAAGTCCCTTTGATCCATTGGTTTCCTATTGATAGCCTAGATTTGTTAGGGGTGTGCTCTTTGGTTTTGAGTCTATGTCAGGCATAGGTTAATTTTTTTCTTGTCATAACACACCTTATTCACAATGTCATACCAACTGCTTCATTAGTCTTGTCAACAATGAGGACTTTAACAAGAGGAGGTAGAACAACCACCTCTTAAATGAAGGTCAATATGTGACATAGAACCTACAAGGTTTAACCAAAGACCTGAACAGAGTGAGAAATTAGAAGTTGAAGTGGTTGACAAAATTCCTCCACCCAATTATAACCCTCCTTTTATTGGTCCTACAGAACCCATACTCATCAAGGTAAGGGGACACTTCAGTGAGCCTTTTTATTTTTTTAGTTATCCTCACATGATATCGGGACCAAGTGTTATGTCCATTATGGCCGAGCCTTCAAGATCATCAACAATTTTCTCAAGAGGCACCTTCGTGATGTCCTCCCTTCCATCTATGAGCGCCATAGGACCTACACCTTCTTTTCCTAGTTCATCAGGTGTCTCCATGTGGGGGATTTTAGGAGTAACTTCCTTTCCTTCCCTGAGTGTACCTATCATTAGCACACCCATCAAATATGTTGCAATTCCCACATCCAGATTTGTGTCTAGTGGGGGGCCAAGCCTTGGTTCCAATAACGGAAGTGGATCTCCTTTTGCTTCTAGCATATGTATAGGAAGATCAAAAATGTCGAATGAAGGTTTCCCTTTTGGTTGGAATGTTCCTAGTAGGTTTGGGGCTTCTCCTAGTGAAGTTGGGGGAAACAATTTTTCTGGGGGACTCAACATCCCATGGGGTAGCAAACCTATTCCTAGAAGTCCTAATCCTTCTATGTATACCTCTGTTCTAGGGGTAGTTATGGTTTTTGGGGTATTTTTCCTTCCACTTATACCTCTATTCATGGGGAAATTCTTATTTTGAGGGGTAGTGTGAGCTATGGGTCTTGACGAAAGTCAGTTACCTCATATGGGAAGTCCTTGATGAAAATTATTTTCTCATTCTACTAGTGAACCCAGGTAGGCCCAAAATGACTTTGCATCCTAACACCCATGAATCAAATCATATAATCATCCCACCACAACATCTTTGGGTCACTAGGCCTTGACTCTAGTACAATTTTCTAAGGCCTCATCATAGGAATCCTCTCTAGGAAAAATGTGACCAAAATCATACCATAACTAAAATGTTTATGTTTGTCGATTTTGCACCTTGTTAACTGGTTCTTCAAGTTCCTCAACAAAACTAAACACCAGTCAAACACCGTTAGCTCAAGGCACGCCAATGCATATTAAATATTCCATTTTGCATATAAGTGTGGCATCATATAGCCTGTCACTCAGGTAATCATGAATATGACCATCCGTAAATATATCCATCACATCTCAGATTAGGAGCTCATTGCTTGTTCTTCTTTCTCCTAGATGGTAGTATTCTTCAATGTAGTCCACCATTGACCGATATGACCCACATGGACCTCCTAATAGTACCACTATTTCCCCACATCGTGATAGTGTGGTGATGAAGTAGATGTATTCTATCTCAATCCTTAGTTGGTTATCGCCTATGAGAAAACATTGTTGGTCAGGTTGTCGATACTTCACTAGCATGTCTAACAAATACAATTGAGATCTCATATTCTAGTATCTGAAGAATTTTAATAACCCACAATCCAACAATGCATCCAAAGTTTGATGATCTCCCGTTGCAGCCAAATCATTGGCCTCGTGATCACATTACTTCCACTCAATCATACTCATATGGTGTCCTACACATTGCAAACAACATCTCCCATCAAGAAAAAAATGGTAAATTGTTGAGAAAAAGAAATAGATCTTGAAATTTTGAGGGCAGTCGCATATGAACAGTTCACACCAAAATGACCAGTCACGAGTTAAATTTGACATGTGACCGATCGTGGGTATGCCAAATCTAGGACACGAAATTGGGACTTAGTTGTTGAATTGCGACAGGGTTGTAGTCACATTTTCTGGGACTTTGGTGATTGTAGGGAAATTTATATGCAATAAATTATGGACATCAAATCATCAACCCAAGGGATCATAAGATTGTGAAATGCAGGCAAAGTATATGTAGGAATAGAGCCTAGTCTAATCTATTCCAACAAAGAAATGATGGAAACAATATTAAATCTACGAGATATGGTGCTAACTGGGGTGTCAACACAAAGCTCCTTCACTATGGGATGGAATATTTCATGATGAATTGGAAAAGCGTTCATGCAACCTTGAAGAGTTACAATGTGTATCCCTGCCCTTCAGTAAGCGATCTCGCTTCTACCAAACAACCAAAGTAAATGCAAGAAAGAAAGAAAATCTATGAGATATAGGCCATTTGTATCAAGTCTTCTCCGAGGGTGTCGATCCCGATTTTTCACCACCCACTCTGAAATTCAAGTGTTTAAGGGATTCAAGAGAGGATTTTTTCTCATGAACCATGGTCTTTTGCAAACAAGAACTAAAACATAAGCAATGAAAACAATTATTAAACTAAGGAATATACATGCTACTCTATGAATGTGAGGGAATATATTGCAATCCAAATAATTGTTTCTAATCTATGTTACAGTTATAGGAGAAGGGGGAAACATGGGTTGATTTGGTGGGCCCTCCCAACCAATGCCACATTGCCTAAGAGACTACAAAACTGAAAGGGAAATTACACCACAAAATTAATATAAAGCACCATCTTGTCACTTATATTTATGAAGAGAACAATATACCTCATCTATTACAGAAGGACAACATTTCATCTCCAAATCCCCTCCCCTCTACTCTGCTCATACATCTTATACAAAGAGGCAGGGGGCGAATTGGAACCATTTCCTCCAAACATAGACTGTCAATCATGGAAATATTTACAAAATATTGTCTTTGTGTGTTTTTGGTAGATCTTGGTTTAAGAACAACTCAATATTTGATTACATTTTATCCATTTACCAAAAAACTATCGAAGAATGGGCTTAAGTTGGTTCCTTTGCTGGTTGGTTGCTTTCTTTGGGATGTAGTTTTCCAACGACCACAACAAGAATGGAACTTTTTGAAGAAATGCATGCATATCCCAATCCATGATTTTTTTGGAGAAACAGTTGGAGTATTACCTAAATGGGGATGTTATGGACAAAACCCATGTCACATATTTTCCAGATTCTTCTTCATTTCTCTGTAAATCGCACCCGAAGTTCATTACTCGGTTTTTCTTGGCACAAGTTGTCTGAATTGTAAATCATGAGTTGGATACCTCTATGTGCAACCTAGGAACAAACCAAGGCACACAACCCATACTAGGATTTAGATATTTAAAACCCATGTGACCATATTCCACCTGGGTGCACACCTATATGCAAACCTGCAAACTTGGGTACCAGAACAACTGGAGGTACATGAACAAAACTATCAAAACCTTCATCAACAAGATTAATCCTCTCTAAATAATTAAAAATGAAGGAAATTATGACAATTAACAACATTAAGCTTGTGAGGCACATTAACGCCAAAAATATGGTATCAGGCATATCAAATGGGTTTACAGATAAGGTAAAAAGGTAAAAAAGGGGACCAACTAATGATGTAAATGGTATCAAATTAGCATCCTAACAACGACATCCACTGAAATTGAGGTACATGTCTCAAACTGGCATATAGGGATAGGTTTTTCCCTACATCACCTCCTTGCATTATTAATCGTCCATTCTTTCGTTACAAAACCTTAGGTTCCATATTATCAGGCTGTGACATTTGTCATTCTATTTTTGCACATAGTAACTTGAATGGTAGTGCCTACCCTTCATGGGTTCCCTAGTTAGCACCCTGATTTCCACCTGGTTCCCATGATGTGATTTCTTGTAGGCCTAGGATCTCTCCTTTAGGCTCGCCATGACTCAAATTTGAGCCTCATCCTTCTCTCTTCATCTATGTTTTGACCATATCTTGAGGGGGTTCTCGTCACTTCATGTTACTTTATAGTCGCATATGCATTCGCTACTTATGTCCTGGTGCCTACTATTACATTATTATTTTCCTTCATCCCACTCACCACCATTGCAGCCACTCTTCACCTATTTCTTATGCATTTACTTGCCTCCATTTTGTGAACCTATACCCTTGGAGAGAACCAATGTTATGAGTGGACCTTAGTTGCCAATACCATGTTTACATTCATATTTCCTAGGTCGGTTCCATGCTCTTAGAACATACATGCATGTTGTTAAGCCACTCATTCTCTCCAAATGAACTAACTTTTAACTATTTTTCGTTCTTATTAAACCGTGAAAAATACAGATGACTATCTCACTTTTAACTCTTTTTCATGCTTGTTAAACAATGAAAAAGACACTAGGTCGAGTGAACTTTTACCTCTTTTTTGGACTCGTAAAAATATACAAAAATACCCTATCAAGCAAACTTTTATCTCTCTTCCACACTCGTTAAACCATGAAAATGAAACATGATGATAAACCTTTTAACTCTTTTTCGTTCTTGTTAAACCATGAAAAAGACATGTGACGAGTATACTTTTACCTCTTTTTCATACTCATAAAAACATACAAAAAAAACACCATCGATCATAATTTTATCTCTCTTTTGTGCTCGTAAAACCATGAAGGAGACACTAAAAAAAATACACCATCGAACACACTTTTATCTAGAGTTATTTTTCTCTTTCTTTGTGTTCTTTTTTCTAGCAACTACCTCTTCCTGTCATAGGATATTGACTCAATATCAACTACTTCATCTAAGGGCTCAGGTATTCGTTGGTCACCCCATGCCAACATATTTCCCATCCTTCCTAGTGTGTGAAAGTGTACTATGACAAGGGTTTTTCCCTTATCCATTGTTTTTACCTTTTTTCCTAGCTCCTCCACTTCCTTATCTTTTATTTGTTCAGTGCTCGACTCATCATGAGGCTGATCCATTTTTCTAGTTTGATCATCCCCTTCTCCTTTAGAACTATCAATAATTTGATTCGGGGCCGCTATATCATATTCCTTGTTCTCCACTAATAGTGCATGTTTCTCACTATCCCTAGGTAAAGAGATGGGGGATGGATTGGCAATTGATTCTTCCTTTGTCAGAGCAGTGCTCTACTCCTCTGCTTATCTATTCTACTCCAGTGTCGTGTCATATTTTATTTGTTCCTCACTCTCTTTTTCTTCAACACCTTCTTGTGATTTTTCTTCTTTGAGTGGTTGTGACACATCTACAGCTAGTGTTGAAGATTTCTCTCCAACTTTAGTATCCATGGATGTTTCCTCTATTCACAGATCGACTGGATGTGAGCTTCCTTGGTCAGGATTAGACTCATTCAATATCAATACCTTGACTATATCCATGTAATCATAATCATAATATTTAATAAGGTCTGCAATGTTATGCGAAGGAATCCCTGTGAAAGGAACATTCTTCAACAAACTGGTTTATGCCACTGAATCTGGATGAGCTACTTGTGTCTCCCATTTATCCTATTCTGGATCTATACCGATTTCACCTTGTGTTAGTTCCCCTTGAGTGGTTTGTTATGTTTTTTTCTTTCTTAGGGGATACTCACTCAGACTCTGATTTTATTTAAACTTCCTCTGCTCTCCTAGCTTCTTCATTTTCTCTTTCAGCTATCACTCCTCGAATAACAAATTCAACAATTTGATTAATGAGATCCAATTGCTCATCCATGGATAGGGTTTTTAAAAAAGTGAGAGTTGGTTGAGATTTCCTTTGAAGAACTTCATCCCATTTGTGTGCATTCTCAACAAAAACTTCATCTTCAAACTTATCAGGGCCATAAGGCCAATAAACAACAACATGTTTAGAGTGTTTCAACACTGAACCTTTAGGATCGTGTTTGAGGTACCTTCCAGTCATGAACCTATACTGCAAATGAATTAACGCTTATTTTCTATCTTGTGTGGTGTCTTTAATGAAATAATAACCCAATTGGAATCCATAAGGAATACATTCTCTCTTTTTGTATTTTACTAAAGAGGCATTAAACCCAGGTAAGATAGTCTAATAACAAATTTCTCTTAGGGCCAATCTGTATGGTACATATGATGGTAATAAATGTGGGGCACCAATGTCTCCAAAGTTCCTAAAATAAGTAAATTTTTCTTCAAGGTACCAATTCCAAATAAGTGATATGATCTTCTTGGCTTGCTTGGATAACCAAGGGTATTCTTGTGAAAAAATGATGAAATAAATTCGGGCGAAGAACACGTCACATATCATAAGGTATGACTTCTTATACCTATTTTCCCATAAGATGCTAAAATATACATGTTACCATTAGAAGTCAGACCTAGAATGTTGTAAGTGTAAGCCTAATACCCATCAGAGTTTTGTAGTTTTATAGAAAAGGTAAGGTTTTGTAATTTCAAGTGTTACGAATGGATCAGAAACTCAATTCAAGATATCGACACAAAAAATCCGCACAATATACTCCAACAAGTAAGGCTTGAACAATCTTAGATAAGTTTTTTGAATATCAGTGAAAAGATGGAAGACTGAAGGAGAATAATGAAATATATGAACCAAGTTATATCAGGTACTTTGGCACACATACAAAGGAATTATTACTAACACGGAACCTCCTAGACAACAAGAAAATGTTCTTTTACAATACTTGCATCAACAAATTTACAGTAAATCAGTCATTGCATTCATGAACATGAGTACTAAAGATAAATCATTTATCAATAGGTAAAATCAAAGAAAGACAAGAATATAACATGTAACAATAGAAAAGGGAGTTGATATTCAATTATCCAAGAGTATTAATTCTGTACATACACAGTGTGGAAAAAATTATAGTTTGAAAGAAAAATGACAGAGCTCCCCTAAAACTATTCGAACCCACCTATGGAGTTAGATTACATATTAAATAGAAAATAGCATCAAAATTCCCTCTAGGACTCGCCATCCAACTCCTACATTGGATTCTACACCTGGGAGAGGCATGGCAACAGACAAACAAACCATCATCTAACAAACTGCTAGATTTCAGGAGGATGTTGGCAGTAATAAATACAACTACAACCAACTCATTGCATGAAGATTTAATGGAGCTAGATCTTGGGAACAAGTGTCCCTTGATGTCTAAATGATCTCTAAGGATTTACACGAACCTCTTATGACAGGTGACAACTCTCCTACAGTTCGAATTCCAACTAACTTTCAAGTTTGCAGCGAGTGTGTTTCACACTATTTCATTTTTAGCAATTTGCAGTGCCTTCAGCAGGATGCGCTGCAAACTTTCCTGTAGAATTCATTTATTCTTCAAAACATAGAAACTGATGCCAAAAATGTGCAAGAAGATTTAAAAACTTTGGTAATGCTTGCTACAACCTCTAAAACATGAAAGTGATTTGCAAAAATAGCATATGGGCATAATTATAACAACATCAGACAAAAATACTACTTAAGGTTATAAGCCTACATATATAATACACCATAGAAAAACTAATTATATTGATGCATATATGATGTTTCATATTTGTATCCTAGTGGCCACCCGAGCCAACATGTCCAAGTTTTGTTTTGCAATATGTTCCTTCTACTGCTGCACTTCATCCTTCCACTTCTTTTTTGCACCTTGATAAGATCTATTATGCTTGTGCACACTCTTCATTTTCCTATGCATAGGTAAGGATTTCTTAACCATGTGCTTTGACTTTGTAACAAATTATTCACCCATATCTATATTTTTCTTTAGTTGAATCCCGACGTGCAAATTTTCCTTTTTCAATTGTTCATTCTCAGCTCTTACATCTTTCAGTTGCTTCCTGAGCCTTTTGAAAGTGGGACCACTTTCATTAGAAGGAGACTTGATCTCAATAATCTATATTGGATTTTTAATAGGATTGGTTTTGAATGTTTGTTGAGATAGTGCTCTGGATGCACCCTCTTCCATAGAGACATGTTTCTTTTTTGTTGATCTGGTGAATGGTATTTTAGGAATAATAGATTCTACAACAACAGGTGGAGAAAAAAGAAGCTTCTTTCCCTTCATATTCCTTGCTTTGCTAGAGGATGTCTCCATAGGTGAACATGATGCCATAGGAGAAGTTTCTTCATCAAGAGGTTCTGAAGGCCCTTCACCTATCGTATCAGTTAACTGAGATGACTTATCCTTTTTAACCATATTCCTCCTTTTACTAGACTCTGTGTGCACAATCTTTTCAACATAGGTAGGTGTCTTTCTCTTTGTTTTTGGTGTGTTGACAACATCTGGCTAAAATCCTGATGCAACTAGGAAATCATACCAATTACTATTAGTCTTTTTCAGTTTTTCTAACACTAACATCCTGATCAGACCAACATGGAAGATGTTGGTATCCACCTGCTTAGACTTGGCTTGAAATTTATATGACATCTTCCCAATGATTCTAAGCAGATAGAAGGGTAGATTCAAGGGATCTTTTCCAATAAAATGCATCAATAGTCTAATATGGTATTGATAGACCATATTAAACCTACCTTCACAAGTAAAATACCTATGAATGACTTTGAGAATCTTATAAAAATACTCCAACATATGATTTCTAGGAACTCCCTTGGATAGGTTATCTTGATATTCAAGTTTTAATAAATCCTTAGAAAATTCAGACTTCAGAGACATGGCCTTCAACCATCTTTCTCCCTGAACTGGTATCTTTGTAGTTGTAGAAATGGACTTCTCTGTAACCTCAAACTCTAGTGTACCAACTTTGGTATTTACCCCATTGAAATTCAATGAAAACTACTTGGCAACCTCAGGGCGTCCTATCTACATCTTCTCACAAAAAGATAGGAAACTCACTTTTTGAAATGCCTCTCTGAAAAATGGATCTGAATTGAATAATTGCAGGTCATAGGGCTCATCCCTGACAATCTCTCCTCCTTTATGAATCTTATTCCTTTGCTAAGTGTACATGAAAGCTAAGTCAACCCCCCCCCCCCCCCCCCCCCCCCCCCCCCCCCC
>ML807787.1:57491-86942 GCA_009831015.1 Picea engelmannii
GGTACCTCGAAGGTCCAGGCGGTTGACCAAACACTTACAGTCCAAGAGGATATCCTTCGTACCCTTAAAGAGAACTTGGTCATGGCACATAATCGAATGAAGCAACAAGAAGATCAAGGTCGCTCTGAATGTCAATTTGAAGAAGGAGATTAGGTGTTTTTGAGATTGCAACCATATAAGCAAACTTCCCTTAAGGTCGAGCATTGTCAGAAGCTAGCGCCCAAATTTTATGGCCCTTACACAGTTCTCAAGCATGTGGGACAAGTCGCATATCAGTTAGCTCTGCCTAGTCAGTCGAAGCTACATCCTATTTTTCATGTTTCATGCTTGAATAAGGTGATTGGAACTAGGTGCCAAATTCAAACCAACCTTCCAGAGTTAGTTGAAGAAGGATCCATTTGGCTACAATCAGAAGCCGTTTTGGACCAGCATGAGCATCGCCTGCGTCAGAGAACCATCAAGGAAGTGCTAGTACAGTGGAAAGATATGACTCCAACAGATGCCACTTGGGAACCAACTACCATTCTGCAGCAATTTCCACATCTCAAGCCTTTAGGACAAGTTTTTTTTTAAGGGGGCGGACATGTTAAGGTCCTAACCCGCACATAGTTAGATCAATGTATTCGGATGTAATAAAGGTCAATATTAATAAGGCCTTTCAATAAAATAGAATAAGGCGGATGTAAGAAGACCTAATAGAAGCTTCCGCTTCTAGAAGGATCTTCCTCTAGATGCTTCTCTTAATAGACATATTTAATATAAATAAGGGTCGAGGGTATGAAAACCCTAGCTTGGAGATTATTGGAACAGAGTGCTACTCGACTGGAGGTTGCCCCCTCGAAGAGGCCTGTGAACATTGCTTTTTGAATCAAAGTGCTATTTCAGTTGTTGTTCTCATATTATTTTTGTGTTATTGTGGAGATTATGCTAGTTATATTACTGTTATTCTACCATTTCTAGCATTTTATTTTTGTTCTGTGTATTTATTATATCTGGTATCTTGCACTAGCATTGAATTTTATAGGTTGAAAAGGGGGCGATGTCCTAGGCCTAGGTTATCTACACCTAGGGCCACCATCTTCTAGGGACCTTTGAAAGACTTGTCTTTACAACACTTTCTCTCACCTCATCCTTTAGTTAAATTTATCATTTATACTATCCATTTTGCCAAGTTGACCTAAGGAAGGAGGAAAGAGCACGAGGCCTTGCTTAAGCAACATTAGAGTGAGCCTCTTTCCCCTAGGGTTTTGATTCTAGGGCCCTTCCTTTGCAACACTTTAGAACCCTTCCCTCTTGTCTTTAAGTCTTCATCCTTTCAAAACCTTGTGTCCTTATCTTGTCTGACCCCATTTACCCTAAGGCACTGATCTTTAGTCTCCAACATCGAAGTCCTAGTGTCCAAAACAACTCTCAAAACTTTGAATTTTGAAACCCTAACTAACAAACTAACCTAATTAAGGCTGACGTCACAGTTGGTTATCTCATCTTGACGCAACAAATGTTGAAAATAGGCAATTAAATGATGATTTAAAGCATTTATTAAGTAAAGTGTTGGTTGGATACATTGTTGGCTTGATCATCTTGATAGTTATTAATGAATTGATGCTTTTGCCATAGCTAATTGACGAAACGTTGAATTCATTGGTATCTATTGTTTTACATTGCTTATCAATTAATAGCAGATAGTCATTAAAGTACAGAAGAACTCACAATTATAAAAAAGTACAGAAGAACGTGTTGAACAAAAATGGACATGAGGAGCCAGTTGGAATAGGTGGTTGGCCACCAATATCCACCTGGATCAAAGTTAGTTCTATAGAGACTTATTCATGTCCATAAATGTCCTTAAACCATTATGGTACATGTATTTAGGAATTTGCATGGTCAACTTTCACTTTTTCTTAGGGATTTAGGTGCACTCTCTTAACTAATTTTCCCTTATATAATGCTCAAGTGGCTAATAGCTTCCACATACCAACAAATTAAAAGGTGTTTTTTTAAACCTCCCTATGATTTGACATAAACTCTTGTAGTTCAAAATATCAACACCCATGGTTTAATTGTTACTAAGAGAATGTCACTTCCACAGTGAATGCAATGGCTAGATATGCCATCCAAGTATTCCTAAATCTATTTACGTTATTTCACTATTGTTTGTTCTTGACGTCTCCCTTTTGCATACCAAAATTCTATTACACTAATAGCTCAATCATGAACTTGTGATCACCTTCAAAGCCCTTGGGATTGATAAGGTATTCTATATCTATCTACCCTTCATCTATGGAAGGAAATTATTAGTTTTTGTCTCCTCCTTTCTACTTTGGATCTCATTTCGTTGGATCTCTTGTGGTGCCTTGGTTCCATCCATTCACACTTCAATCAACCTTCGTCCCCATCTCAAAGAAATGTTCAACGTAGATATGTGAAAGAGAAGGTAACCTTCTCCACCAAGGGAATACTAATCATACATATATCTTGGATTAATAGATATATCAATTGTTCATGTATGTGACTTGCTCACTTTCATTTAGTTTATATTGGATATAAATTATTCTTTCTTTCTTTTACACTAGAATATCATCATCTACATACAATGTTGGGTAATTCTAACCTTACTTGATTTGATTGTTGCTTGTCTATTCC
Source organism: Picea engelmannii (assembly GCA_009831015.1). Classification (NCBI taxonomy): domain Eukaryota; kingdom Viridiplantae; phylum Streptophyta; class Pinopsida; order Pinales; family Pinaceae; genus Picea; species Picea engelmannii. The sequence goes on from ML807787.1 coordinate 60,135, forward strand.
CTAAGACGATGTAGCTACCATTACTTTATATGATATTAGGTTAGGTTTGATCCACATCTAGCTAATGGTTTCACCTTCCTAGGATGGAAATAAACTCTAGGTTTCCTTTTGAGTGCACTTAATTACTAAAATTAAGTAATTAACTTAATACTTGTTGTTTTGATGTCTTCATTAGGTTAATGATAGTTATCTAGGAGACCTTTCTACTATCATATCATTTCATTTCCATATTTTCTCTTTTGATGAAGTAGAATTTTTCTTTGTTATGATAGTTCCATATCTAATTTAGTTCTTATTGTAATCAACCTAATTGAACACACATAATGAATCTACCTACATCCCATAGTTTATTAAAACATGATCAATAACATTTAATCCACTTAGTAGCCATCCTCTAAATACCTTTCTCATACTTTGTTTTAGATTCCCCTCCATTAGTTCACAACTCCAATCCATAAGTCTAATATTTTTAACTTAAAAGAAGCCCTATCCTCCCTCACTTAGAACAAGCCCTATTTAGAACAAACCCTACCCTTTTAGAATTTTCACCTCCCCTCTAAGCTTAAGTCTCTTCTCCTTCACTTAAAGTACTTGTTCTCATGTTGGCCCTTGACCAAGTTTTGGAGATCATTGGTCATGTTTGAACTATTTTGGGACTTCGACAGGTTAGTCGAAGGTAGAGTGCAAGTTGAAGCGGAGATCGCAGGTTCTTAGCCCCTTTTTAGGGAATTTTTGGGATTAGGGTTTATGTAACGAGTATGGGGATGTCGGCCCATGGGTTTACCCATGTTTAGGCCCTTTTTGTAATGTATAAATAGATGTCTAGCCGATGTAAAAATACACAACAAGGCCAAGTTGTAAGTTGTGCTAAGTGCAAGTGATTGTAAGAGGCTTTGTGAATAGTGTATGTTGAGACTTGCAGAGCTAAGTGAAAGTCATCTGTAGCGATTTGTGCACAGGCTGTGAGAAGATTTGTGTTGTAACCTAGATTGGGGAAGGAGGATCTGGCGAGGTGCGCGCAGATCTCATCTCCTATGCAGAGTGGGTTTGGATGCTCTGTGCTTGTAAGAATATTGGCATAAGCAATAAAAAAGACGAAGAGCTAGTGGACGTAGCCCCACATTGGGGTGAACTAGATATACCCTGCATTATGGTTTCTTTGTGCACTATGGTTTTTGTGTTCTTCATATGATTTATGCCTAGTTTAGTAATGTCTATTAAATGCATCTGATAATAGTAGCTTAGTGCTTAATAATATGAATGAATGGAAGATCTGATCTATTTTGATGTTCCTAGTGCTTGAATGTGTTAGATCTAGTGGAATACTGTGTTGTGCTGTAATTAGGATTTATTTGCGCTGTAAACAAAGGCTAAATACTAATGAACGATAACTTCTAAGTTCTCTGTTGAGGTGTTGTAATCACAGATCTTTGTCCCATATAGGTTGTAGACACTTGAGTCTTGCAACCACCCCTACCTCTACCTCGGGTGAGACTTCATCTTCTTCTCAGGTGTTGCCGAAAGGGCCAGTAGTTAGGGTTTTGTTGGTGCATTGTTGAAGCGTTGAACCCTGGGTATGCCCTTGTGCCAACAAATGGTTCCGTTGCCGAGACCTGAAACTGTGATTATTAGGGACTGAAGAAAATAAATCTCTGTGTGTAGATCTATTGCTTTAGTGCACAGTAATCTACTTGACTTGTTAATATCTGTGCTAAAAAAGGAACTGAATATGAAGAAAAGAGGTAAGATCTGAAATCTTTGTGCTCTGAGAAAGGTAAGATAGGTGAAAATTTTTGTTTCGAAAGTATGAATCCAGGTATGTTTGATAAATTTTGTCCTAGCCTGAAAACTAGGGCACATCTAGAAGAAAGAATATTTGATATGAGTAGATCTGATAAAAATAGTGAAAGATGTGTTATTCCTATGCATAGAAATAATATTTGTATTGACAAATGGATGCAAGATACAATAAATAATTTTTTGCAGGTTAGTTATTGTGACCCTAGTGCACAGTACAAAAAAAGTTGGGGATCATTTAAGAGAAAAAGAGGATTAACCCTTTGTTACAGTTGCAGAAAACAAGGACATCTTGTTGAGGAATCCCCTGGTAGAAGACCTAGTTGTCTTTGTTGTAAAGCTATGGACCATGAAGTTTTGGATTGCCCTAGAATGATTTCTAAAGTTGAAAATATGAATATGAGACAATAAACCCATGAGAAAGGCCAAGAGACTAAGATTATACTAATCTATCAGAGATCTTAAAAGACAAATAATGCATAGAAGAAAGAATAGGAGACTTCGACATAGACTGTGTTCTGGATGAGGAAACACGGGTGAATATTATGACAGAAAGAACTTGGGAAAAGTTGGGAAAGCCTGCTATGATTCCTTCGTTGGGAGGAATATGATTATTTAGAGGAAATCTAATCAACCTATGTGGAAGACTTACCCAAAAATCTATGAGTGCTCATGGAACTTTGACAAAGGAAGAATTTGAGATCATTAAGTTTATTGAGAACAACACCCCATTTTCTATTTTGCTAGGAAAAACTTGGATTGAGAAAGATCAAATCTGAAGACGAAAAGAAAAGAAATCCCTAGAATAGAAAAAGAAAGAATTAATGGATTTCATGATGAGGAGAATAACACACTTGATAGCACAACAAGAGGACAAGTCAAAGTTGTTAAGGACCAGGGATATGGATGATGAAGCTGAAAGAACACATACAGACTTGAAGAACTCGTCCACACAGGAAAGCATAGCACCTACCCCAGATAGAAAATAAGTATTACACTCGAACCTTATGAAAGACCATCAACAGCGTGAAGTTACTATGCCAAGAGAAGATAAGAATCAAAATGGGAAGAGGAACCCAGTAACTCAGATTACAGGAAAAAAGGCTAGAAAGCTCAGCAAGAAGAAAGCAAAGTTAGAAAAATTAGAAGAAACTCTAGAAAGAACTTCGCAGAAGGAAGGTTTCCATAATTTGAACTTCATCAGAATATCAGTATAGCATAGACTGACACTTCGCCATGGTAGAGAAACATAATCGTTGGAGGCATTATGATTGTTAGACCGACGCTCCCAAACGGTTAGAAGAGAAGTTATGGACCAAAATCTTGCCATTGAACCATTAAGATCATGCCATAACGGATTGAATTGCATTGATTAAGTCTTTTCGACCCGTTGGAAGAAACCATTACGATGTTGTTTATTTATCTCGACGAGCGTTGCACCAAGAACACTTTTGCCAATTGTGATTAACCAAGCCCATAGAGAACTAGTTAATTTCGCACAGTGATCATTTGAGACCTTGCCGTCCATTTTGTTGCATTGAGTATTTGTTTATGAAGTTGCGTGAATATGAGGATTTGTTTTCCAATCATTTTTATGAGATGAAAGGGGGTTTACCCACTTGTCCCTGAGATATATGATCTCGAGCGTGCATGTTGGGCGACATTAGCGCATTCAAAAAGTCAGTAGAGGAAATTCTAATCGATCTAATGGTTGAGAAGGTAATATCCGCAGGAGTTAAAGCTTCATCTACGAGAGGAGTGAAAGCCTCCTTGTCGACTGCTCATGGATCCAGACCATCCCAAGCCGCAGCTGAGAAAAGAACCAAGCATCGAGATGACTTAGCGAATGTGAAATTAATCCCGTCTATCTTGCCCGACTACATCCCACCCCTGGTTGGTGTGGTGAGTCATGACAGTGTCCCGAGGGACTTAGACTACATAGTCATCACCGTGTACCTGTCGAAGGGAATACAAGCAATCAGACCGTAGTTGGAGAGGATTCCAACCTTGAAGATCAATGACTATAACCTAGGAGACCGCAAGAGCTACAACATGCTCGCACCTCACAAGTACTTAACCAGGACCAAGGGGAAAAAGTCGAAGATCATCCCCCAGCCATGGACCATGGACATCGCGAGGTCCACTATATTGAATGTGATGAAGATACCACACTTTGGAAGGCACCAGGAGGTTAACGCGTGCGTTAAGATCCTGCTATCGTGCTTCCACAGTGGTTATTTGTGGTTATAAAGACGTATCACCATCTATCCAACGCTGATCCATAGGATCACTGGATTGAGTATGCAGAGACCAGACCCGCAAGACTTTTACCCAGGGAAGGCTGCAGATGGTGCCCTGGAGCAAAAGATCAAAGATACCTATGGTGATGTAGAGAAGGGGGCGCGAGTCTACAAGGTAGACTCCATTTAGAATGGTGCAGTGGGCCTTTCTTTCCAATTTATTGCTGGTAAGCTAGTCCGAAAGAACAGACCCACGTAGGTCACAAGATTTGAAGTTGACCTCGCTGGAAAATGTGTTGAAGGAATCCAGATGAACTGGGCTAGTTACTTAGCTAACCAACTAGAAGTGGATTGTTGCGAAGCTCAGGATCAGTGCTATGAGTTCCATTTTAGTTGGCTATTGATCCTCATCGTGTTTACTGCTTGGGAGATGCTGGAAGGTGCAACCTTCCCTGACATTGATTCGTTCGAGCTGCTCACTGTGAAGTTCACCATGCTCTAGTATTCGAGCGATATGGGGAAACAATGGCAGTTGAACACAATATTCCATACCTACTACCTCCAGCTGAAGAGGGCTATCGAGTCTTTCCCTCGTATGCCGCCGAACACTCTGGACAATTTCAAACCCCTTATGAATTTCTGCGCAGATAAGCATTTTCTTTATATCACTCTGTGCACAGATGAGAGTAAAGAAGAGCTTCAGTCATAGTATAAGCTCACAGAGGAGGACCTGGAAGAAATCACTAAGGAATGGCCCACAAAGTTCCTTATACCAGTCGACTAGGTAGAACTGTCCGACCAAGACCTCATTGGAAATCTGGTGGTTACTCGCGAAGAGTATGATGCACCCATCAACAATAGAAGGAAAAAGAAAGAAGAGGTACAGGAGATGAGAAGCACATCAGAAGATACTTCTTCATATTAACCTATCATAGGAGGTGGTGACGAAGTAGACAAAGAAGAGCACAATGGGGAAGAAGATAAGCAACAACAAGGCAAAGTAACACTGCCACAGAATCCCCCTGATGACGCAGATCCATCTAAGAAGAGAAAGGTTTCCCCCATGAAACCTACATCGCAGAAGAAGTCTAAAGAAAGTAATACAAAGCTATAGACTATGCTCGCGGTCGATGACTTCGACTTCATTATCGCAGTTGTATCAGACGCCTCAAAAGATATTTTGTAGAGAACTAAAGAAAAACACGAAGCCATGTATGACAAAATTGAGACAGAGCTAAGAGGTGTCCAACAAGCCCTTCACTCTAGTCACGCAGTTTCCAATATGCCCCCGCCATCTGAAGAACCAGTGTTGGGAGATGAGCCTACCCAACTCCGCATAATAGCTTATACGAAGCTTACCTTCGTCGCGCATAAGAAGAAAAAGAACAGGCCACAGTAGCCTTGAAGCAAGCACACGAGGAAGTGATAGAGCAACGCCGAGTTGCGCAACAGGAGAAGGAAAACCTCCAAACCAAGTTCGAAGAGGAGAGAGCGCAGATCCAGCAAGAGAAAGAAAGAATAGCTGCTCGCAACACAGGTTGGAGTTAAAGAAGCAGTCCACATAACACTTCATTCTGTGACAAAATTAGCACAAATGGAGGAAGACCTAGTGGAGAATCAAATGGAAAAGCTTGCTGAAGCCATTCAACAGCTTCAACAGAGGGTCGCGGAACTAGAGATACAAACAGTGCCAAGCACTCCGCAGGAAGTGCAAGATTAGAGAGAAGCCACTGCCTGGAGTGTAGTTGAAAGGATTAAAGCACTAGCCATGGAATGTAAACAACTAAGCAGTCGCAGTGCGCAGACTTATGAGCGACTTATCGAGGACCCTGAACTGAAGACACTGGAGTCACAGCTCCAGGAGGAAAAGAAGCAAGCAACAGTGGTAGAAGTGCAACTGAGACTCCTGTCAGTAGTTGAGAGGATGAAAAGATCCCAAGAATAGCGCACAGGCCAACAACATGTCCATGCCATACAAAGCAGAGTCATGGAAGTAACTCAGAAGCTCCAGCCAGTCCAGGATGTAGCTTGCCAACTTTTTGAGGAGAATGAAGGCCGAGGAGCAAAGCTAGAACAAGTGGTCACTTCGGTAGAATAATGCCTAGAGGGACCTGTGAACAAGGCAGTTATTCAAGAATTCGTCGAGCAGGAGGCCTTGGCGAAGAAACTCGATCCAAGATTGAGGCATTTGAGGCAGAGTTACCGAGAGCAGAGTGATTCGGGACGAGTCACAGTTGAATGTTGGGGGTCTGTTGGCCCTTGACTAAGTTTTTGAGATCCTTGGTCAAGTTTGACCTATTTTGGGACTTTGACAGGCTGGTCGAAGGCAAAGCACAAGTCGAAACAGAGATCACGGGATCTCGACCCCTTTTTAGGGCATTTTTGGGATTAGGGTTTATGTAACGGGTATGGGGATGTCAGCCCATGGGTTTACTCATGTTTAGGCCCTTTTTGTAATGTATAAATAGATGTCTAGCCGATGTAAGAAGAGACAACAAGGCCAAGTTGTAAGTTGTGCTAAATGCAAGTGATTGTAAGAGGCTTTGTGCATAGTGTATGTTGAGACTTGCAGAGCTAAGTGCAAGTCATTTGTAGTGCTTTGTGCATAGACTGTGAGAAGCTTTGTGCTGTAACCTAGCTTGGGGAAGGAGGATCTGGCGAGGTGCGCGTAGATCTCATGTCCTATGCGGAGTGGGTTTGAATGCTCTGTGCTTGTAAGAAGATTGACAGAAGCAATAAAAAAGAAGAAGAGTTGGTGGACGTAGTCCCACACTGAGGTGAACCATGTATATCCTGGGTTATGGTTGCTTTGTGCAATATGGTTGTTGTGTTCTTCATATGATTTATGCCTAGTTTAGTAATGTCTGTTAAATGCATCTGATAATAGTAGCTTAGTGCTTAATAATATGAATGAATGCCAGATCTGATCTATTTTGATGTGCTCAGTGCTTGAATGTGTTAGATCTAATAGAATATTGCATTGCGTTGTAATTAGGGTTTATTTGCGCTGTAAACAAAGGCTAAATACTAATGAACGATAATTGCTAAGTGCTCTGTTGAGGTGTTGTAATCACATATCTGTGTCCCAGCTAGGTTGTAGACACTTGAGTCCTGCAACCACCCCTACCTCTACCTCGGGTGAGACTTCATTTGCTTCGTAGGTGTTGCTGAAAGGGCCAGTAGTTAGGGTTTTGTTGGTGCATTTTTGAAGCGTTGAACCCCTGGGTCTGCCCCTGTGCCAACATCTCCTTAAAGTACTTGTTCTACTTCACTTAAAGTTCTTGTCCTCTTAGTTGAAGCTTTCTCATCCGAACTCTTCCTTCCAAATATTGTGACCAATTCCTTCTCTCATGATAATTTCACACAATACACTTTAATTGCCACTCATACATAGATTTCCCTAAAAACCACCTTACCCATGATATGAAAGTCTAAAAAAAAAAATTCCAAGATGATGAGGAAGATGATGATCATTTTGACCTTGCTGGCCAATGTAGTTTATTTAAGAGTTTAAATGGAGAGATACTTTTATGGTGCCATAATTTGCTCCACCTTTCAATAACATTTTGACCAATTGGAAGGCAATGATATAGAGAGGTCTTTTGAATCCCTATAGCCTATAGGGACGGTCTAGATACAAAACCATCGAATTTCAATTTTCCAAATCATATCCATGAAGTTTGTGCACAAGTTTGGAAATGTAGCCATATAAAAATGTCTGGCTGTGTCATATTTTTGGAAGGCATGCCAACGAGGGCCAATGGAAAAAGACGTTTTTGGGTCAGGGACGCGGATACCAAATATCTGGCTGCACAGATTTCTGAAGCTCATTTTATATAAAATTTTAGTTGGACTACTATCCTGTTGTAAACGACCGTTGAGGGGCAAACTTGAAGTGCTCGACAGACTTTGTGCTTATTTTGAGGCAATGTCTGTTATCTTATCCGATGGCTTCATGTAATGATGATGAAATGATGATATACAGTAAATGTACAGTTGGAAAACGCTCTTCGACAAAGCCAGCCTTAAACAGTTGAAAGACTTAGAGGTATTCTCAGTAATATGATGGTATTAGAGGTATTCTCAACCATAATCACCAGAGACACTGATTTTTCTTGCATACTATTTAGGCTGCAACAACAACCATCAAAAGTAAGTTAAATATTATAAGAAAGTACATTATTCTATTAAAAGTAGACTCAACCATAACCACCAGAAATACTAATTTCTCTTTCATACTATTTACAGATTTTGAATGATTAAAAGTTAACAGCCCAAAATCTAAATACCCAGCAGAGATGAAAGTCTGTCCTTAGATACTGCCAATAAATTATTGTAGATGAAGTAATTTTCCTCATAAATCATTACACATTCTGAGAAAACAATCAATATAACTTTCGTCGCTGCAAATTTAATTTTTATCACCTTCTCAAAGAAGAAGAAAAAATTCTCACCACGAGTGTGAGATTTATTTATAGAAATTGATTCTTCCGTACGTTGATAAATGAATAACGGTTCTGGCTCCTGGGCACGAGCACCCATGATAATTAAAACCTCATTTAACCATGGGAGCAGAGCCAGGAAAGCGTTGGTTTCGAAATTTATTATTTACTGGAATGTGCAGTGTGGAACGTGAAGAGCTTTTTCTTCACCGATATTAAATTGTCTCTGAAATTGTCAGTGAGCGATATCCTTTTTTGGCTCTTTCTGCTGCTTAAAGTTAAGAAAGACAATTTACAACTGATTTTGATCATGTGAAAAACGCTTTTGAACAGTTGTTTGGTATGCTAATTATAACGATTCCAATTGCCTGTCACGAGCGTCCAGTAGTAACGCCACACCTCATTTAACAGTGGGAAAGGACCCGAGGAAAGCATTGAATTGGATCTGCATGTGGGACCTCAGGACGGCAACGTCTCTTTCATTCATTCATTTGGATATTTTTCATGGATATGGATGATTGATTTCTTACCAGAGAGCTTGCAAAACAACTCTCAAATGTTGCCATTTATATATCTAAAAAGAGTTGCTTTCTATCGTTTATTCACAATTTGGTTATATAGCTGAATTTGGTGATAACCAGAGAAAATGTCTAATTTGGTGAAAATATAGGAACTTTGTAGTTCATCTAACAAATCATCAATGACAAGAATGGGAAATTTATCTTTGATGGTCAGTTTATTTAGGTCACGAAAATAAGGGAATTCTTTTTTTAAAACCATCACCACTGGTGAAGAATATGGGCTAGTACTAGGGTGAATTACCCCCGCCTCCATTAATTCTTGTATCATATTTTCTATTTCATTTTTTTGAGCAAAGGGATATATGTAGGGAAGTACATTGACTGCGCGGAAGGAGAGGAATGCTATGATCATGCTCATTCCTAGAAGGAGGTAAGGCTGTAGGAATCTCAAAGATCTCAGGGTACTTGTCCAAGATGAGTTACATGCTAGGATAAATTACTTGAGAGGGGTGTTTAGTGACCTGGCGTTGAGTAAAAGAAATGGAATTTCTCTTCACAACATTTTTTTCGAATCTTGTTTGGCTAAGACAAGATAGGTGGTATTATCACCCTGATTTATAGCCTTATTGCAAGTTCAATTAACCTTCAAGTTATTAACTTAAAGACCAACTGTTGTATTTTTATAATCATTTATCAAATGCAAACTGAAACAAAAAAGTTTGATTTTTTTAAATAATAATTTAAACAAGAAGAAAAATCACATAATATGATAGAAATAAGAAAGACCAAGAGAGTTGAAAAACCATCAATGATTTTATTCATTCATTCTATAATAACCAATACACTTCACATACTTCCAAAGTATGGAACAAATGAAATTTTAGCATCCTAAGGTAACACACACATAGACTACTGGTGCCTTCAAATCAGAACAAGAATGATAATCCAACAACCACAGTTTGCACTCCGTTATGACTCTGCTTAGAAATTGGAGATGAGAGAAGACTTTATCAGAGAAATGTGTTCTCTCCTCCTTTTACTTTGTCCAACTTAATCCTTTATATATCTCTAGGGTAGTTGAATCATTCAACCACTTTAAGTTAACTCACTAACTAACATCTTGTTAGTTAATATGAGAGATGTCAAGTAAATTAATAAATAATAATAATAATAATATGATAAGGGTACTAAATAAAAATAATAAGTGGGGACCCCCTATTTCATTTAGACCAAATTAATGAACCATTTCCTCCTTGTAACTTCCACCTTAGATGAAATACACATCAGCTTGCCACATCATGCAACCCATGCATAAGATTAAATAAAAGGCCCCTTGTCACTCCATGTAGCAATCATTAATTTTACCAAAATTTAACCATTATATAAATCCATGTAAAACATGCAGCATAAAAACATATGGCTTCCCAAAATATAAAACTGTCAAAAGTATGAGCTGTCCAAAATAACATGTTGTCAAAAACATAAGCTGTAAAAAATAATATGCTATCCAAAATGAAGTGCAAATAAGTTCATATACAAATTCCAACAAAATCATGAAAAAATATATTTGATGTGAGAGGTTGTCCCTCTCTTGCCATGAATACTTTCATCCCTTTCATTTCTCCCAACTGATGAACCTACCTTAGCAGATTTCTGATAATTTCCTTGCACATGTGAAGTGACTGAATGTGATGACTCATGTGATGAATTAGACTCAAATGCTACTACTTTCTCCTTCTCTTGACTATCTTCAAGCTCAATGATCTTGGCCTTAGCATGATGGGCGTGTGAGGCTTGGGATATAGGTTGTTGATGCAAGGAAGGAGCAGTAGGCCAGGAATGGAAAGGAGGATGCTGAGGGTGATCAATATTTGGCCAACCATGTGACTTTCCAGAAAGAGGGTGTACAACATTTTTCTATCCATCATGTTCTAGTCTAACTAAGGGAGTGAAACCATGGTTTGGGACTGGAATACTGATGCTTGGATGAGGGTTCTTAGGCATAAGTGGAGGTCTATAGGCTTGTTGGCCAGCCAAGTTGAGGAAACCTGTCTACAAAAACTGATTAAATTCTTTTGAATCTGCATCAAAATGTATAGAAAATTGAAGCCTCTTATTACCCCTTTGCAAAGGACCTATTCCTCTACCTCTATTGTTTCCTCTCCTTCCATGACTGACCCTACTGAAAAATATCATTTTGATATACATATACACAAATCAGAACCAAAGTTCAACTAATATTTCATCTAAAACTTTGCAAAAAAAATAATATAAACATGGTTTTGTTCATAACAATACATATGCAAGCAATCATCATGCAATTCATGCTCTCAAAGCTAGAAATCACTTAGAACGGTGATTTGAAAAGGGCTTTGGGATTAAATGAAATGATTTGTAATCATCATAAAATGGTAAGTATGACATGAATGAAAAATGGATTTTTCACTACCATGGCCATCTTCCTTAACTCCTTATGATTAATTGCACCCAATTTAAAACTCATTATCTCAACTATAAAGGAGAGTTAATCCTGAACAAGTTAAATACTTCTCTCATGATCAATTCAATTATGGAATCCAATACTTTACACAATTATAATTAAATCATGTGAATAAAAACGGAACTTGGGAAAATGGGTTGGGATTGTAATGAGCGAAAAGTGTTATTTATGACAAGGAATGTAAATGGACATGCATTAATTAAAAATTTTATGATCATATTTTATTTTCAACTATTCATAACAAGCATAATTATAACCACATATAATCATGGTGCTTAAACAAAAGTCCAATCATAATTCCTTATGTCATTGCCAAATCCTTCATTCAACTCATAACTTGCAAAATATTTCAACAATAAGTCTGTCTCTAGCTCAAGTACTATCTAAAATATTTATTATCTTTTGTTCATCATACCATGCCCACCATTCATGATTTCTTCATTTCTGTTGAATACCTTTACATGATTTTTCAATATTTTCCTCAATTACACAGTGTTATCATTTTTGCAATTAATTTATAAATTTCAAAGTTATTTTACAGTACAAACGATCAAACATAAATCCCAGTGGACACCAACTTCATCATATATCGATTTATTATCAAAAGTTTCAAATTCCAACTTCATCATAAGACCTAAGTTTTTCCTTCACCAATTGGATTGTTCAATCAATAAATCCAAATTCGAACTAGCAGATTCAATTTGTAACGACAACCATAAATCCAAATATGCATCACATACATGAACAAATAAACTCAGAGATGTCGAGGGTTTTAAACCCAAAATTTATTTTTAAAACTTGGTTGGGATCGCATGCAAGAATTACAAACCCAGTTCATAATCAAACTACCATTCATGAGTGTTTTGTATTAGTTTGTGGGGCATCTCCATTTGAAAAATCGATAACCCATAGCCTGCATGCAACCCTTTGCATGCGACCACAATGAAGTGACTAGACCCCTGGGATGTAATGCCAAGTTTCAATAATAGAAAAATCAAGAGCAATGGGTAAAGGACTGGTATTACCAAACACTACAAATGAAAACTAGAATCACGTAGAGCACAACAACAAGTAGTGGCAACCCATAACCATTCAATCAATGAAACCCCAAATCTAAGTTAATCAAAAACTTTCTTTTAAACCTTGAACAAAGAATATTATGCATGAGGCCGTGGAGTCTCAAAACCAAATGAATAAACAAACACATGGAAGAAATGAAACTCTTTTGCATATGGCAGTTGAAAAAAAACTAAACCCGTGAGATACATAAAAAAAAAGAGAAGATATGTATGTGCCAAACACAGTGATAATGGGTGGAAAGTAAAATTCACAAAGCTCAAAAACCTTTATCTGCAACTCTTCAATAAATGCCTTTTGATTTCAACTATTCGGCTAAAAAAAAACATACATTTTCGTTCAAATAGGAGTACCATTCTTCATATTTCTAGAATCATAACATGAGAGAAATCAAATTAACAAGCCCAACACATCATTCACAGAACCAAGAGTAAATTATTAATCAAAGAACAACGTTAGATGAAAAGGAGTCGAAACCTTGGTACATGGAGTTGTGTGTTACTTATTTTCCTTTTGAAACAGTTACAATAGCTACATCCCGGTGATCAAACCCTTCCTCAAATCAATGTGGATTGAATGCCAAAACTCCAAAGGTGGTAGCCCAAAACAACCAAAGTGCAATAATTGTTGGTCATGTCGCGCTAGGGTGGCGACTAACATTAATCTTTTACAAACCCCAATAAATTACCACGTCAAAACCTCAGGCATCCGATGAATTCCAAGTGTATGCCATGTCATACTACCTCACATCCCATATATATTGCCATTTAACTCATTTAATATCCATAAATCTCTCCTTTGAATAGTCTGCATTCAAGTCACATAATATATCCCAATATACACTAACGTTGCCAAACCTTTAACATACAAAACCTTTGAATCCATTGTGATTTTCAACAGCAAGGTCAATACCATTCGTATCTTTGTAAATCATATGATATGTGTCAAAACTTATACATGTAATCAATGGTATATATATGATCGACATACTATATACATATGTAAATTGTCATATTTATCAAGGAGTTGCGAAATAAAACTTATCATAAGCATGCATAAAATGACATGACACTTAGTAAGAAATATGATGACCCTTTTTCTTCCATTTGAAACCACAAAATTGCAAACATGGCCATTGTGAATCTTGTTTTGATGGAAGTTATGCACGACATTAATGCTCAAGATTGGAATTGCATAAGGATTTTTAATAATATTTTGATGCAAACTGTTATCAATCACTTGTACTGAGAAGAAAATACCAAGCTCACGTGTATCAACAAAATACATGCCTTCTAATCATGTTAATTCCCAAATATCCTTTTAAGGGAATCCTCTTTGAATTTGTTTTTAAAACAACACCATAGGGGGTCCCACTTATTAGTTTACTTAGTATGTATGTATATCCATATATTTATTTTTCGCTAAAATTATATGTGCCTTGCAATTATTTGTAGGCTGGTGAATTCATGACGATTTTAAGAGTCGACACCTGGATGACATTAAATTGAGAAATCACACCATGGTGGCATTTCTTCAAGATTTTTTCCATCATGTGAGAGTTGATGATTTCATAGGATCCCACTTGGAGACCCCTGAGAGTATAGGGGTGAGATTCTTGGCTGAATCTCATATATAATTATTGATAATCCATTGTGATCAACCCCATAGTGTGAAGCCATTACATGACTAATACAATATCACAACCACATGGAAATAGAGAACATGTGGGTTTTCATGTGGTAATTACCCATTTGGAGTTTGAAATTCTCACAATTGCCCCCACACTTCATAGTACCACCATTATCGATGAGGATTTGAAAATTAGAAACATGGTGGACAAAGAAATGGATCTCATCAACGAGCCTACGATGAATAAAATTATGGGTTCTACCACTATCAATCAACAACACAACTGACCTATGTTTAATGTATCCCTTGATCTTCAATGTCTGTGGGGCCTAAATACCTGAGAGTGCATGAAGCAAGATGACCAGTTCCATGGATTCCATCAACATGACAACTGGATATTCGACATGATCACTTGGATGAGACACCACTTGGCCTGAAACCTCATCTGGTGGGATGTTGTCATAGTAATAGGAAGTTGAGGCATTAATCTGGAAGAAATCTTTTTCTCTACATTTATTCATTGGTGCATCATTTTCACGATAATAGTAGCAAAGGCCTTGCTTGCGACATTTTTCCATTTCGGCAGGAGAGACCTTTTGGACCTTCAAAGTTTGGGACAAAGTAGGGGTAGCCCCTGGGAGAGGACATGTATTAAATGGATCCTTTAGGGATAGCGCCTAGAGGATGGTCTCTGCTTCTGTGGCTAATTGACATGCTTGCAATCAGGTAGTAGGATGATGCATGTTCACATGAGCCTTGATAGATTCTTTTAAACCACTGATAAAACATTCAAGGTAAAATTCATCATATAAACCATCAGTATGGATAACCAATTGTTCAAATGCCATGATGAAGTCTGTGATAGATCCAGTTTGGCGGAGCTTAGTGATCCAGCCCAAAAATTGTGATTCTCTATCAAAACAGGAACAAACTGCTTTAGAGAACATTTTCCAATTGGGAGTTCCTGGATAACATTTCTTATGCCACTGCCACCACTTCCAACCTTCTTGATCCAGGTACAAAACCCCTACATGGAGTTTGGTCTCATCATCTCGAATATCATGAAGGGAGAAGTATTGTTCCATTTGAGAAACCCACCTGGCTGGGTTGGAACCATCAAATTTATGCATGTCAACTTTAGGAACCTTATTCCAAGAAGGTGGAGAACCCCAAGGGGAGCGGGAGGAATGAGTATGTTTATAATGAGAAGACTAAAGGTATTCTTTGTTTGGCTCAACATTCTTACCCCTGAAGAGTTGCACCAATTTTTTGTATTTTTGGTCAAGGGTTGTGGTGAATTCATTGCGGAGGGAAGCTATGTTACCATCAATTTGTTGTTCTAGGTGGGACACTCTATCCTCCAAGGTTTCTTGGGACTGAGAGTGAGTGGTAGGCATGGTGAAGGCTTTGGTAGCAGTAGAGGTGTCGAGATGGAAAACATGGGATTAAAAATTATAGGTACCAAAGTGATCAGGATAAAGAGAGGAATATAATGGGATAGGTCTCAAGAAAGGATTCCTAGAGGGGGTTGGGTCCATAGGAAAAAGAAAAAAAAAACTTAAAATTGAAGGGTACCACTGCGATCAGAATGAAGAGAGGAATTCCATCGTCTAGGTCACAAATAATGGTGCTGATAGGCTTATAATTTTTTTTACTCCTATTTAGTTATAATCCGAACTGAATAATACTGCAGAGGCGGAATGCCCAAATTCTTAACATGACAAAAGATGTAGTAATTTCGCAACCCCAATGCAGACAACAAGGCTGCACTGCAATAAATATTGTCTTTTATTTTTTTATTTTGTTCCCAAGGGTTAGGGATTGCAAGAAATCTATAGTCAAGGGTTTCCCCTATGCTACATCTCTCTTATATACGTGCGGCGTCCAACAATAATACTCGTCCCAATATCTCAGGGCACCAACTAAGGAGGCTAGACCGTACTCTTAGCCATACTACCCTACTACCTAGGTACTAGAGAGTCACTTCCTGAGTTTTGTTCTCAGTGACACTATAGCAGTTAGGCGGTCAATCAGTTTATCTATGGAGGGATTTATGATTCCTAGGTCGATCTATATACAGGTGTTGTCTAATGTGCTACCACTCGAAGGGGTGCCAACAGTGGTTACAAGGGTGTCCAATAGATGTGCGCTTAAGAACCACTTGTATTTTCTACGTTTATGACCCCTTGACTATGGGTTTATGTGCACAACGACAGATCTCTGTAGCTTAAAGATGCCAGGATACATCTCTACATTGAAAAAAAAAATTAGCCCACAAGTCTTTCCCTGGAAAGAGATCTAATACCACTTGCAATATTATTGATACAATATATTATGCAAAACAAAAGATATCTAGCAGGAAATGACAGAATAATACTGATATATCCATAAAAATATCATAAGAACACCAGAATAATCACCAGGAAGAGAAACTTTATTATGATAGCAATGTTCACTTGCCTCTTCAAGGGGACAACCTCCAGTAGAGAAAATCTCTATTACAATAATCTCCAAGACACAATATCCAATGCCTCCTACTCTTATTTATACTAATTCTACCTTCTAAGGAAACTTCCTAAGGAAGATCTTTCTAGAAGCGGAAGCTTCTATTAGGTCTTCATATGATGACTTATTTTTATTTATTTATTAGGCCTTATTAACTAATGTCGGCCTTTATTAAATAGAAAACATATCCTACTAACTAATGACCCATGGAGAGGGGTTAGGATCGGATCCTAACACACACACATTAGATCGCAATTTGAAAACATTTGTTACAATACCAACCTTCCTAACATTTTAACTAATCAAAACTATGGTGATTTAGGAATGATTCTCAAATATTTTCAAGCACATAGTTAAAATTCTAAAGAAAACTAAGAAATTCATTACCTTTATTAAGGTATAATAGACTAAATGTGGTCTCAATGGACGTTACCATCATCATTATAATCATCAAGGGATAAAAATTCTAAAAAGGGGATAAAAACCTCATAGTAATAAAAGACTCTGGACAAGTGGCATAATGCATTAAGGAAGATGGGACAAGGAATAAAACAATATCCTCTCACCATACCCCCACTTCATTTATTCAAGTGTGGTAATGGGAGGGAATTAAATCTCTGAAAGGATGTTCACACATAGAAAAGGTGGGATTTGATTAATGGTTTCTTTTAGTTTCTATTGGATTCCTCCATCATCCAACTTGGTAAGGTATTTCAACTCTTTGTGGCCTGCTTTAGCTCTTATATTGGATAAGGCTCAAGAATTTAGGTCAATATTGTTTATATTTATAAGTAGTATCTTGTTTTGAATCATTTTTTATCTGGTTCAATGGGTTGGTTTCCCTGCAAATTCCTTTAGTTTGGAAATCCTTTGGCTCTTCCCTTGGAATTGTCTTTGAATCCCATTCACAACTGCATTGAATGTCGAGGGTCATATACACTCCAGTGAATGCATCAAGAAGGGTTCACATTGGATAGTTCTCTTGAGAAACATAAGGGTTCACTAGTATAAAATGGGTTTCCTCAAAAATAAGGCATCGACTACACAAATACCTTTTCTTTTGTAACATAAATTATTTTTTTCCGAGTCATTCTTTCTCTTACTACTAGTTTTGGTTGGGAGTTACATGATATGGATGTCAAGAGAGTCTTTTTACTTGGGGATCTCACTAAGGATATTTATATGGAGAAACCCCTTGGTTTTATATAGGATGGTAATTTAGTGCATTCACTGAAGAAACCCTTGTATGGTTTGAAACAAGCCTAGAGAGCATGGTATGATAAGATTTATAAGTTCTTTATTATTTTTGGTTTTGAAATGTTCTGAAACATATCGCAGTGTTTATGTGACATATACAAATGATGTATTTTTAATTGTTGATTTATATGTAGGTGATTTGACTATCAATGGGAGTAGTGGTGATCTGATTATCACTAGGAGTAATGGTGATCTAATTATGAATTTGAAGGGGAAGTTAAAGAACACATTTGAAATGACAAACTTGGATCTTCTCCATTTCCTTTTTGGCATCCAAGTTATGGAATTGGATGATGGTATCTTCATCTCTTAACCTAATTATGCATTGGATATTTTAAAGAGATTCAATATGGAAGGTTGTAACTCTTTTTTTATTTTGTTCAAATCGTGACAGAAACTACCAAAGGAATGTGATTCTTCAAAACTCTATGCCACTATGTGAAAACAACTTGTTGCAGGTAGTCTTATTTACTTAATCATAGTATATTTGACATTGCCTTTGTTTTTCTTTTGGTTTCCAAGTTCATGCGAGATCTGAAGAAGATCCATTTTAAGGCCACAAGTGAATTGTTTGATATATCAAGGGTACATATCACCTTGGTATCAAATATTACTACGGGAACTCAACTCAACTGTCCAATATACCAATTATGATTGGGTAAGTGATGGAGACAACATGAATTTGACTTTTGACAATGTCATGGATATGATTTAATTCTTTGGTCATGCATGAAACAGAGTGACATTAACCTATTGACTAATAAGTTTAATACAATGGTGTATTGAATGATGGAATTAAGGCCATGTGCATTCACAACCTGATGAGTGAATTCATATTTCCTTTTATTGAATTGATTATAGTATATGTGACAATAAAAGTTCAATACAAGTGGATACTAACCCTATAGCTCATAGTAAGATGAAGCATGTGGAGCTTCCTACACACTATATTAGATAATTGATCCAAATGAATGAAACATCTCTTGTCTACTTTAGAATAGATGATTAGATTGATGAAATTTTTATGAAGCCTTTGACTGAAGCTAAATTTGTGAAATTCGAGTTGTTGCTTGGGCTTCAAGACATTGTCATTGCACCCCTAAGGGGGAGAGGGGTGTTAGAACCTCATATTAAACCCAATGTTAGAGTCACATGGCATGCTTTATGAAGTCAATTGATAATTGAGTATATGGTTGACTCGTCAACTAAGGCAATTTTCACTAGTTAGATTTGACCCATTGAGGTGTTCCCAACCACGACAACAATAACTAGCTAAGTGCAAAAGAAGGTCAAAATACAAATTTGTTTTACTATTTGGGGGCTAACTTGGATGATCTAAGTTGACCATATCAACCTATTTTTAGGGTAATTGGTTAAATATTCAAGTATTATATAATGATCTCTTCGATCAATTTATCATTCAAGTCAGTTTTTTTACGTCTTATGATGTTACTTGTGCTTTAGTGCTATAACAATGTTTATTGACACCATTAACATTTCTTGTATTCTCAATTATCTACTTCTGCAATACCCCTATTTTCCAACACCAGGGGTCCAATTTCATGTATGAGTGGTGATATAGATATCTCTTAAGGAATAAACTAGAGTTTTTGGGCTTAGAAAAGGGATTATACCCATCCATGGTTTTAAGTCTTAGAAACTATCTATAGGAGATTAAACTACAATATGATCGCTAGATATGGACGTTATACATGCATTGGAAACACTAAGATACACCACTATTGGCTAATCTCAAGAAGTGTGATATTTTAAAGTAGTATTCGTTGTTGGTTATTTGGTTTCCCTATTTGGGTCCCTCTTTAGGTGACTAGACAAATTCAGGGCCTCATTCACCAAACGATGCCCCTCATTCACAAAAAAATGCCCTAGTTAGTTTTATAGAGATTCATTCATGTCCATAAATGTCCCTAAATCATTATGGTACACTTATTTAGGAGTTTGCATGGTCAACTATCCCTTTTTCTTAGGGATTTAGGTGCACTCTCTTAACTAATTTTCCCTTATATAATGCTAGTGGCTAATAGCTTGCACATACCAACAAATTAAAAGGTATTTTTTTAAACTTCCCTATGATTTAACATAAACTCCTGTAGTTCAAATTATCAACACCCATGGTTTAATTGTTACTAAGAGAGTATTACTTCCACAGTGTGTGCAATGGCTAGCTAGGCCATCCAAGTATTCCTAAATCCATTTACATTACATTATTGTTTGTGCTTGAGGTCTCCCTTTTGCATACCATAATTCTATTACACTAATAACTCACTCATGAACTTGTGATCTCCTTCGTGCTCTTGGGATTGATAAGGTATTGTATTTCCATATGCCCTTCATCTATTGATTAATAACTTTTAATCCACTTAGTAACCATCCTCTTTACCTTTCTCATACTTTGTTTTAGATTCCCCTTCACTAGTTCACAACTCCAATCCATAAGTCTAATCTTTCTAACTTAGAACAAGCCCTATCCTCCCCAACTTAAAACAAACCCTATTTAGAACAAGCCCTACCCTCTAAGCTTAAGTCTCATCTCTTTTACTTAAAGTCCTTGTCCTCTTAGTTAAATCTTTTTCATCCCATCTCTTCCTTTCAAAGGTCTTCCTTCCAAAGATTGTGACCAATTACTTTCCTCATGATAATTTCACACAATACACTTTGATTGCCACTCATACATGGATTTCTCTAAAAACCACTTACCCATGAAATGAGAGTCTAAAGAAGGTTCCAAGATGATAAGGAAGATGGACCAAGATCAAAAGGTTGTTATTCACATTGATGATCATTTTTCCCTTACTTGTCAATGCAATTTATTTAAGAGTTTAAATGGAGAGGTACTATGATGGTGTCATAATTTGGATTTCTCTTTTTTATAAAAAAAAAAAAAAGAAAAAACAACTCCCCCATGATATGAAAGTCTAAAAAAGGTTCCAAGATGATAAGGAAGATGGACCATGATCAAAAGGTTATTGTTCACATTGATGACACTTTGAAGATTTTACGATTTTACCTGTATTGTTCGGAAATCGGGGGAAAAGATGTTTTTGTGTGAGGGACGCGGATACCAAATATCTCGCTGCACAGATTTCTGAAGCTTATTTTATATAAAATTTTAGTCGGACAGTGGACTACTATCCTGTTGTAAACGACCGTTGAGGGGCAAACTAGAAGTGCTCAACAGACTTTGAGCTTATTTTGAGGCAATGTCTGTTGTGTTATCCGATGGTTTCATGTAATGATGAAATAGATTTTGTTTGGGATAAGTGTAAACTCTTTCAACCCTTTAAATTGTACATTTGTTGTATGTAAATATTAAAACTTGTTCAACATTTAATCTGAAAATTTGTTTAATGTTTATTTGACTAGTGTATAATGTTTGTTAAATATTATTGTTAATGCTTTTGTTTTGGATAAGAGAGTTTCATGTATGAATGAGATTAAGGTTAAGTATAATAAGAAAGTACACGATATTATTAAAGATAATTCCAGTAATAATCATCAAAGATATTGACTTTTCTTACATGATATTTAGGTTGTAACAATTTTTTGGTTTTAGGTATTCTGATTAGTTGTTTCATGTATGAGATTAAGGTTAAATATTATAAGAAAGTACAAGATACTTTTATAGGTAATTTCAATAATAACCACTAAAGATATTGATTTTCCTCTAATATTATTTAGATTGCAAAGATTTTTTGATCTTAAAGTAAGATCCAAAAAAATCCTTTAATTTTTTATCACTACAATCAATACAACTTTCGTCGCTGCAAATTTAATTTTTATCACCTTCTCAAAGAAGAAGAAAAAATTCTCACCACGAGTGTGAGATTTATTTATTGAAATTGATTCTTCCGTACGTTGATAAATGAATAACGGCTCTGGCTCCTGGGCACGAGCACCCATGATAATTAAAACCTCATTTAACCATGGGAGCAGAGCCGGGAAAGTGTTGGTTTCGAAATTTATTATTTACTGGAATGTGCAGTGTGGAACGTGTAAGAGCTTTTTCTTCGCCGATATTAAATTGTCTCTGAAATTGTCAGTGAGCGATACCCTTTTTTAGCTCTTTCTGCCGCTTAACGTTAAGAAAGACAATTTACAACTGATTTTGATCATGTGAAAAACGCTTTTGAACAGTTGTTTGGTATGCTAATTATAACGATAACAATTGCCTGTCACGAGCGTCCAGTAGTAACGCCTCATTTAACAGTGGGAGAGGACTCGAGGAAAGCATTGATTGGATCTGAATGTGGGACCTCAGGACGGCAACGTCTCTTTCATTCATTTGGATGTTTTTCATGGATATATGGATGATTGATTTCAATTGTATAATTTCTGTTTTTATGATTTCATGATACATTAAACTTTATTTATATATATATATATATATATATATATATATATATATATATTTATTTATTTATTTATTTATTTATTTATTTATTGTAGAAATATTCTTTGATTTTTTTTTAGGGTGGTTGTCTTTAATCATTAAAGAAATCGTGAACTAAACTACCCCTTGGTCAATCCAACTTTTTTAGTATGGCATTTTCACGGGCCATTTTGACTAAGGCATCCATGTGCAATCAATCTTAATGGACAAATGTCACCTAATAATCTATGAATTTGACCTAAAGGGTTGCAAATTTCCTTCTCCCAATCTTGTTTACAATTTATTTCCTCTCTATTCCTTTATTCAAATATGAACAATTCACCACATTTACCAAAACCTCTCAAGGGGAGACCTAGCCAAGTAACCGTAGATGATCGTTGTGAATATATAAAACAATTAGAGAAACATAGAGAATAAAGAGAAGCCAAACTTCAAATAGAGATAAAGATAATGCTTGATAATAAGTTTGGATCCTTTGAGAGTTTCAGAAAAATAGATATACAATAAAATAATAGGGTTGGAGAATAACTACGAAAAATGGAGATTAGATTACAAGAAATGGAAAAGAAGATCCAAGAAAAGAAAAAAACTACCCAAGAAGGATAGGTTCATAATCTAAAAAATACTACCCGGATGGGGCGACATCTGGCAATAGTGAGAAAGGTGGCATGCAGACAGCCTGGGGAGTTATTACCCCCAGCCACCATCCTCATCTCGATTCCCCACACCATTTGAATGACAAGCCTTACCATCGCGCTTATGGTAGTGCGTTGCTCTACCTATGGAAACTTAATGGATATGCATGTGAACCATCTCTGGAGCTCTGAGGCGGGTACTCATCCTCAGGCTAATGTCACTTCGGCTTTCATTCCGTCCCCCACCAACATTCAATCGATCGATATGAAGGTAAGATCTCCAGGGTATTATTTAATTTACCAAGTTATGGTGGCTCTCTGGTTCTCTCGATCTCCTATGCATTCCTACGGTGAACCTCCTCTCATCACCTCCCTCCAACTGCTGGTCACTTCTCTCATTTTCCTTTTCACCTGCGTAACTCCACTAGCTTGGAATTCACCTCTGTTGCCCCATTTTCACTGTTATCCTTCGATCATTCCCAGAGAGCATGGAAAACATGAAAGGGGGCCATTGTATTACAGTTTTGTTGCGAGGCGCAGCTTCCCTGACCCTTCACATCCCCTCCCTCCGACTTGATCCTGTGGAAGAGGCCAGAATTGGACTGAGACTCCCCCTCCCTCCCCTCATGCCCAAAACTTGTTGCCATCCCCTTATGAAAATATGCATGACATGGGAAGCTTCTAGGTGGAAGAATAAATTCCTCCTCCTGAGCAACAGCCCTCGAACGCCCCACTCGAGCCTAGTATCATCACTAGGCCATAAGCCCAGCCTATGGAGCATGGAAGCTACTTGGTGGAGGATGAAATTCCTCCCAGTTGGTTGGAAAATTAGATTGCCAAGAACTCTACCCCTAGGATGGGCGAGGAAGCAGAAGTGGAAGCGAATTTCGATATGGATATAACTGAAGCGGAAGCAGAAGCGGATGGGAAAATTGAGCATACGATGCCCAACCCTCATCGCTTTTCGGACGACCACCTACAATTAATATTTGATATGCAGATAATCCTAGAAGAGAAAACTCATAATCAGTGCACTGTCAGCTGACGCATGGACCTCTTTTTCGACGCCTTGTGAGATGCTCCGGAGAAAAATCATTGTCCGACCCATGGAAAAAAGTTCGTCTTCACCTAAAGTACCGATGGACGTCCAGGTTTGCCAAATTTCTAGCTTCTCTCTCAATTTACATTTTAGGATTTGTCTCTTTTCAGTTTTGTTAAGTTCTATGATCTATAGTTATAGCCATGGCGGCCATGAGCTCTGGTGCATGGCACCAGACACATCTATGTTAGTAATATGACATCTGACAAGTTGAACTATGAAAAAACTATTATGATTATTAAATGTTTTGGAAAACCACCTGTTCTGGTTTCCCTGTTGTGGCAGAATAGGTGGAAAGCAAGTATCATTGTACTTTTTTGAAGTTTTTAAGGTAATACATATTTTCTCTTTTATTTACAAAAAAATAAAAACAATCTAAAAAATATTAATATGAGGAACAAGATTAAAGAGCTAAAACAAAAGCTAAGTAAAAAATTGGCCCTAAATTTACTTTGGAAGGTATAATGGATATCAAACACATCAAATAGGAAATGAATAAGATTATAGAGTTAGACCATGAGTGTAACAAAAGACCCATGAACCTCATAATTTTTGGTTTGAAAGAGAAGAAAGATGAGAACACTCTAGCACTAGTAAGAAAGAACTACAAAATAAATCACAAATTGAAACAACTTGTTTCATAGAAACAAAGAGGTTGGGAAAAATAATTGAGCATAATGATAGGTTAATTCGTGTTAAGGTAATAAGATATAATGACCATAAACATGGAATACAATAAAAGTATGAGTCCAAAAGGGTCAATAATATTTATAAATGAAGACCTCATTCTAGAAGATCAAGTTGAATTAAGGAATGAAGTTCAAAAGGTAGAAGAAGTTAGGAAGGGAGGAAAATGAGTAATAATTGGAATAGAAAAGTTACTATTAGGGAGAGAGACCAAAAATATAATAATAATAAATAGGAATTTGGGACACTTTGGATCCTCTCTTAGAACTATTGTGGTTTTCCGTGGAGAAAAGGGACCATGTTAAGTGAGACCCTGAGTGAAATTGATATTATATTTCTTGTTGAAACTTGGGAGCATGAAGAATCTAAGGTCCCTAAAATAGAAGTATTTGTCTTATGGTTGGTATGGAATAAGAGATCATATTGCAGAGTAATTGGAGGCACAACTTGTTACATAAAAAAGAACATTTTCCTCGCATTAGTCCTTACAAAAATAAACCATTTCAACTAGTACACGTGGATGGATATTTTAGATATTAATACTAAGAATGTTTATATAGCAATATATTATTTCACACCTATTAATTCTACCTTTGTAAGAAAAATAATATACATAAAATTGTCCTTACAATGGCTTAGAACAAGATACGTACAATCTGAGAAATGAAGGTAGTTTCCTATTGGTAGGGGACTTTAATGCTAGGAAAACAACTAGTCAAGATATTATTTTAAGCAATAATTCCAACCCTAATCCTCTATGGCTAGATGAGGACCTTGTTTTATGTAGTAGATACAAAAGAAAATTTGAAGACTTGGTTGAGAATTTGTTTTGGTACCAAGTTGATCAAGCCCTGCAGTTCTCAAGCTCTAATAATTTGTAATGGTGTAATGAAGTGGTTGAAATCCAACTAGATGACTTGTATTCATGGGCTTAGTAGTACTGTCATAGAATATGTGATATCCAATATCCTTGTATACAACTAAATAGTGAATTTTGACATCCCAAATGACCATGAGACTGACTTTGATCATAAACCTTTAACCCTAACTCTAAACTTTGTTATGCAAAAACACCCCATAAAAGAGAATTATGATAACCAAAATCAATTGGTATTCAAAAAAAATATCTCTGTAGCTTTAAAACGTCGGAATACGTCTCTATCCTAAAAAAAAAATAACCCACAATTTTCTTCCAAGGAAGGTGCTCTAACACCACTTGTAAGGTATCAAATCTATTATAATAGCATGAAATAGAAATATTGCAGAGAACAATAGTGGAGTAACACAATAGATGAAACCAAAAAAGCAAATAATACCTTTATTGATAGGAAACAATGTTCACTTATCTCTTCAAGGGGGAAACCTCCAGCTGAGAAGTGCTCTATTACAATAATTCTCAAGGAAAAAATTCCCATACCCTCTACTCCTATTTATACTAAATCTATCTATCCAAAATAACAATCTAGAGGAAAATCCTTCTAGAAGCGAAAGCTTCTATTAGGTCTTCTTACATTTGACTCATTATTCCTTATTTTTAGGCCTTATTAATATTGATCTTTATTACATGGAAATATATTATTCTACCTATGTGAGAGGTTAGGGAGGTTAGGTCCCTAAGACCAAGATTGATGATAGAAGCAATATTTGGCATGAAAGTCTACAACATCTAAATTTTAGGAGCATGAAATTGATGGTTATCTTGAATATAGTCAATGGAATTCCCAAAGTATTTCCTTAAGATAGTGTATGTGAGGTTAGTTTACTTGGTAAGCATCACCAAGAAGCATTTGAGAAAGGAAATTCTTTGAGAGGAGAGACTTAATTAGAACTTGTGAACAATGACCTTTGCACAATGAATCAACCTTACCTAACTAGTGCAAAGTATGTTTTAGCATTCATTGATGATTTTTCAAGATTCACTTGGGTATATTTCTTGAATCTAGAAAAGATAAGGTTTTTGAGAAGTTCAAAGAATATAAGGAATTGGATGAAAACAAATTTAGTTAAC
>ML807787.1:131044-147568 GCA_009831015.1 Picea engelmannii
GTCATGTGTTACTTGGTGTGGTTGTGTACCACTGGATAATAGTTGTGTACTACTATCGATAGACACAATTATGTTCTATTGAATGACATTGTTATGATTTCCATGTAGACTATCCGTATGTGTTGAAAATGATTATCAGCTAGATGGATAGTTAGTGTACTGATGGATAGAGATTCTCCAGATGGAAAATGGTCCAGGAAATTTATTCTTCTAGGACGTATGTCCGGATTAGAAGAATAGTCCTTGTAGCCCATGGCGTGGCTTCCAACATCTGTTGGAATAGTTATTCTTCTAGGACATATGCTCGGATTAGAAGAATGGTTCTTGTATCACTCTGTGGATTGAGTGACTTATTCAACATCATTCTTGATTACTCATATGGAGTATGGCTTCGAGAGATGATGTAGTTGATGCTATCGGATGATATTGATAGTGATGATGGTGCTCGTGATCTAATCATGAGATAGCTTGCATGGCTATGATGATGCTACTGTTTGAATGGTATGTTTGTGCTCAAGACTATTTCTTTCAATACCTCCCTAGCTTGGAGGGACTGTTGATATTATGGTAGCTGCGAGAGGTATTAACCTCCACATGTAACCCTGACAAGAACAGAATATTCCGGGAAGTAAGAAAAAACCCTCAAATATTGGACATAACCCTAGAAGAAAAGTTAGCTAAAGGGAATATTTAATATTGAGTTTTTAGTCTCAAGAATGAGAAGTTGGCCTAGATAGCTAAGGAGGAGCAGTATAAATACAGGACGTCGTAGCTCATTTGATAGACATAGCTCACAACTGCAAAAATTTAAGAGTGCACACTGAAGAAATTTAGCATGTGCGCAAGTTTGGAGAGTAGCCGGTTTAGGCTTGGACTTTCTCTTGGTTATGGTTTGGACTTTCTTCCTTGTGTGCTAACTCTGGAGAGAGGTACGCTACATTGATTGGCTATTAGGCCTAGGGTTTTCTTCCAGAATTATTCTCTGTCAAGGTTAAGGTGCTCGGGGGTGGCTTCGACCTATGGTTGGGTGACAATATTGTTATATTGTCTATGGTGAAACGAGCACACCTATTATTTCTAACATCTGGTTTACAATCTTCCATTCCGAACCTCTTTAGAATTAGTTTGAGAAATAAAAATTTCTTGATTGCCTTGACGTAACTGAAGACCCAGAGAGAAGGATAGTTCTCTTCTCGTTCAGTTAAAGTCATAGTCTTCTTAGTTGAAGCTTTCTCATCCCACCTCTTCCTTCCAAAGATTGTGACCAATTCCTTCCCTTGTGATAATTTCACACAATACACTTTGATTTCCACTCATACACGGATTTCCCTAAGAACCACCTTACCCATCATATGAAATTCTAAAGAAGGTTCCAAGATAATAAAGAAGATGGATCATAATCAAAAGGTTATTGTTCACATTGATGATCATTTTTCCTGGGCTTGCCAATGCAGTTTATTTAAGAGTTTAAATGGATTGATACTATGATGGTGTCATAATTTGCCTAAAGTCTCCATATCCACCTTTCAATAACATGTTGACCTATTGGAAGACAATGATCATAGAGAGGTCTTTTGAATAGCTATAGGGAGGGTCTAGATACAAAACCATCGAATTTCAATTTTCCAAATCATATCATGAAGTTTGTGCACAAGTTTGGAAATGTAGGTTGTGTCATGTTTTTGGAAGGCATGCCGACGAGGACCAACGGAAGAGAGAACAAGACACTTTGAAGATTTTAGTCGGACGTTTTTGTGTCAGGGACGCGGCTACCAAATATCTTGCTGCACAGATTTCTGAAGCTCATTTTATATAAAATTTTAGTCGGACAGTGGACTACTATCCTGTTGTAAACGACCGTTGAGGGGCAAACTTGAAGTGCTCGACAGACTTTGTGCTTATTTTGAGGCAATGTCTGTTGTGTTATGCAATGACTTCATGTAATGATGAAATAGATTTTGTTATGCAAAGTCTTTCAACTGTTTAAGGCTCGCTTTATCGAAGGGCGTTTTCCAGCAGTAGATTAATTGTATATCTCAACTTAAATTGCACATTTGTTGTATGTAAATATTAAAACTTGTTTACCGTTTAATGTGGAAACTTGTTTAATGTTTATTTGATTACTGTATAATGTTTGTTAAATATTATTATTAATGTTTTGTTTTGGATAAGAGAGTTTCATGTATGAGATTAAGGTTAAATATAATAAGAAAGTATACAATATTATTAAAGATAGTTTCAGCAATAACCATCAGAGATATTGGTTTTTCTTGTATGATATTTAGGTTGCAACAATTTTTTGGTCTTGGAGTAAGACCCAAAACAGATTCTGATTAGTTGTTTCATGTATGAGAATAAGGTTAAATATTATAAAAAAATATAGGATACTTTTAGAGGTAGCTTCAATAGTAACCACTAGAGATATTGATTTTCCTCCAATATTATTTAGGTTGCAAGGATCTTTTGATCTTGGAGTAAGACCCAAAACAAATTCTTATTAATTGTTTCATGTATGAGATTAAAGTTAATTATTATAAGAAAGTATAAGATGCTATTAGAGATAGTCTCAACAATAATCACCAGAAACAATACTGATTTTTCTTGCATACTATTTACAGATTTTGAATAACTAGATTCAGATTTTGAATAACTAAGAGTTAACAGCCCAAAATCTAAATACCCAGCAGAGATGAAAGTCTGTTCTTAGAGAAGGCCAATAAATCATTATAGATAAATCATTATAGATGAAGTTATTTTTCTCATAAATCATTACACATTTTGAGAAAACAATCAATATAACTTTCGTCAATGTAAATTTAAATTTTGGAGTGGGCTAATTCGAGAGCAATCTTCTTTTTCGAATTACTTTTTCAGGAATTCTGATTGATTTTCTAAGCATCTGGATTGGTTTAAAATGGGACAAAAACTCAAGGAAAAAATTCTAAAATACATGGAACTTTGATCCATGCAAAACTCAAACTATCCCTGAAAATCTTACAAAATTCAGGCTCATTTTTTTTCCTAAAAACGAATCTTTTTGCTGCTAGCCGACTCTTTACATTTTATTACCTTCTCAAAAAAAAATTCACTACCACGAGTGTCACTGAGATTTATTTATAGAAATTGATTCTTCCGTACGTTGATTACTGAATAACGGTTCTGGCTCCTGGGCACGAGCACCCATGATAATTAAAACCTCATTTAACCATGGGAGCAGAGCCAGGAAAGCGTTAGTTTCGAAATTTATTATTTACTGGAATGTGCAGTGTGGAACGTGTAAGAGCTTTTTCTTTGCCGATATTAAATTGGCTCTGAAATTGTTTAAGTGAGCGATATCCTTTTTTGGTTCTTTCTGCTACTTAACGTTAAGAAAAACAATTTACAACTGATTTTGATCATGTGAAAAACGCTTTGGCTGGTTTTTATCACTACAAAAAAACCACTACAAATGCATCATAGATTTGTGAGTGTGACAACTGGTTCATGACCAGTTGTTTGGTATGCTAATTATAACGATTCCAATTGCCTGTCACGAGCGTCCAGTAGTAACGCCTCATTTAACAGTGGGAGAGGACCCGAGGAAAGCATTGAATTGGATCTGCATGTGGGACCTCAGGACGGCAACGTCTCTTTCATTCATTTGGATGTTTTTCATGGATATATGGATGATTGATTTCTTACCATACATGTTCCAAGAGAGCTTGCAAAACAACAACTCTCAAATGTTGCCATTTATAAATCTAAATAGTTGGTTTCCATGGTGTATTCACAATTTGGTTATATAACTGAATTATAATTAAATTAAATTAATGTATATATAAAATTGAAACAAAATGAAAGTATTTACATATATTTGAAGATGATATAAAAAATAGTTTAGTTTTTAAAGATATTGTCTAAATATTCAATTTTTTGAAAATTTTCACTTAAATCCGGTGAAGAAATCACCATTTTATGTTGTTTAAATTGTATTTTTGAATGTTTAAATAGATTCAGCACCATGAAAAAATCCTCATGGTACTTGGATTATACAAATTTTTAAAAATTATATATTTGGAAACTTTAAATCTAAATTTATATAGTTTTATAAATTTATAAAAAATAATCCATTTAAAATATTGAGTGATTACTTGTTATTCTTTAGAATTTTGTTTATGTACTCGAAAAGTAGTAAGAGAAGGTTTCCAAGATCACCATAGTTTTGTTAATTTAAAAGGTTGAAGGTTGGTACTTGACAAATATTTTAAAAGTAAACAATCTAAGAGAAAATACTTTTCATCTTCAACCTTACACAAAGATGACACACTCTTTCATCCCAACCTTCTTAATTATATAAAATTATAAATATTAATAAAAAAAAATCAAATATAATATTTAAAAATTCAATCAATAAACATATATGCCAAATTCAAAAATAAAATAATTATATTATTTCTCAACATTAAAATAATATTATTCAAAATGCACTCACTTAAAATGATATTGTTAAAAATGCACTCGCTTTATACTATTTACTAGTTATACTATTGACTTGTATAATTTTTCAAAATATTTGCAAATATTTTCAAACAT
Source organism: Picea engelmannii (assembly GCA_009831015.1). Taxonomy (NCBI): domain Eukaryota; kingdom Viridiplantae; phylum Streptophyta; class Pinopsida; order Pinales; family Pinaceae; genus Picea; species Picea engelmannii. The sequence goes on from ML807787.1 coordinate 135,617, forward strand.
ACTCGCAATTCTGAAATCTATGATGTAATAAGTCTAATTCACAAAATGGTCTCCCAATTTTATAAGTGAGTACGTCATGGCATTCCCTACCTCAGTCTTCTAAGTTAGTTTTGAGGATAAGTTAAATATATGAGCACATCTATGTCATGTTGTTTCCTTGTTTATTGGAATGAGCAAATATTTATGTAATATATAATGAAATATAATATTATATTTATGTAATGTATTAATATTTCCTATTTTAAAAAATAATAATTTAATAAAAATATATATGTATTTTTTAATTGATATATATATATTTTTTATATTTTCATTTTATTTTTTTATGGTAATAAAATGTGAAATACAACAAATTTTCATATTATATATTTAAATAATTAATTTAGAGTAAAAATGTTAAAAATTTCAATAATATATTAAGAATTTTATTTTTATATAATTAATTTAAAATAAAATTGTTAAAAATCTAAATAATGATGATGATGATTAATGTTCAAGATTACCATACTTTTGTTGAGTTAAGAGGTTAGGAAGGTTGGTAGTGTGACAAATATTTTGAAAATTAGATCTAATATGAGTATAGGCTGAATAATCTAAGAGAAAGTGTTTTTCATCTTCAACCTTCTTAGTGTCACAAAGATGACACACTCTTTCATCCCATGGCGTTTTAGAAACCCAGTTTCACTATGGAGTTTGTGAGAATTTGTTCTTATCTTAACACTACTTATTTTTTTCTTTACACTTGGCAAAAAGGATAGATAATTTTGATCTTCTAGATTAGGGTTGATTACATCCTTATAATACCTTGATTTTCTAATTTCCTCTAACTCTTTATCACACCACATTTTATCCTTAAATTTTGATTTGACTTTTTTTTTAATACTATCTTTATTCTGCAAAATGGTGTCTTCCATGATTCCCCAATAGTTTATCCAAGACTGGGCATCTTTATGCGATCCTCACTTGAATCGATGGTGGTTATGACTCGATTTTGAAGCAATTTTAGGAAGCCTCTTTTCTTCAATGTTGATTAACTTGTTCTTATACATTAGGTATCTAGTCATAGCCATCCTCTCAATGGGGGAGAGGTTTGTTTCTAAGAGGAGGATGGGATAGGGTGTATTTCCTTTAATTTTGAGATTATAGGTTATAAAATTCTTTTGTATTTTCTCTATCTTTCTCCGGGATTCACTAGAGATACTACAGCCCCAGACTTCACATCCATAAAGAATAACAGGTGTAACAAGAGTCTCAACGAGGAGTTTCTTCTTATCCAAACTCTAAAGATCAGCTGATTTACAATTGTTTTCAAGCCCATAATAAGATTTCTATCCCCCAATAATCCTTTTCTCAATGCTATAATTCCAATTGAGCTTGTGGTGAATATCAATTCCAAGATATTTGTATGAAGTCACTTTCTCCAAGTTGTTTTTTTCATATACGAAGGTATCATAAGGGTGTTGATATTGAGAGGAGGGTGAATCAGTATCAAGTACAAATTCAAAAAAAATTCAACTTATACTTCAACCATATTATATATTCAATTATATCCAATGAGCAATGAACAATAGTAGAAGAGTTACACAAATAAACCACAATACACCATGCACAATATATGAGAAATAATCAATTCTTATTGTTCAAGGGAAGTAATGACTTCCAAGGGAAGCTACAGCTTCCAAATATAAAGGGAGGGCTAAGCCTCCAAAAGGAAGATACAATCCTCCAATATCAAGAGAGGGTTGACCTCTCCATCCTTTCCCCTTCCTTCCACCCAAGAATATATGAGAGATAATAAAACTTTACATTAAATTATCACCATCAACCAACCATCACATAGAACCTAATAATGTTTTCTGAGACTTCTTCAACTTCTGCAATTCTTCACTTCTTGGAATACTCTGATCCTCCAGATAATATTACTCAATGTATTCTCTGAAACTCCTCCAAGTTTCACTCCTTGAATCCTCCCAAAAAATGAGTTATAGAGAAAATGATAGAACTTATTCAATTCTGGTTTATTCAGGAGAACGAAATTGTACATAATGCCCCGCGCTCCATATTTAACATCAGATTCTGAAATTTGTACACAGGAAACTAAAGCCCGTACTCTTTCCAATGAAATTGGTCTCACTTTATTTGGATTCTCTATGAATAAGTTATTACTCTTTTACCCAGAACAACTATTCATGGCTAGCTTCAGGACTATTAAAAAACCCTATCTTCCATAGAGGGTATCTCCAAAATTATAGCGAATAAAGAGCTGGAATTTTTACCACAGGTACCTAGATATGTCTTCTCAATAGTCTCTGAATTTCACCATATGAATCGTTATAGAAACAAATTTATAACGAAAATGATAAGATGACCTGTAAATAACATACCTTAGAACACATCACCAAGAGACTTCATCCTCCCTTGAAATTCGGCCTTCTTTACTTCATATTTCCTCTGAAATCTGACTTATATCTCCTTGTTCATTAACAAACTTGTGTATATAATATGAATGTATAATGATATGTATTTATACCCTTTATGTCACTTCCTTTTAACATTAGGGCCATCATGTAGTTTCTGCTTCAATCCACATTGTCATATTCAAAAATTCATTTCTCCTCAATTGTGAGGACCCACGTGACGTGCCACATAACACCAGAAACAGAATGACTTATACTATCCATCCATGGGTTTTGTATCTGCGTATGTAATTTTCTTCATGTCTATCTACTTCGATCAATTATGGAGTCCAAAAGCCAATGTCTAGGGTTGACATCAATGACAACAACCAATCTTCCAACAATCTCCCCCTTTGTCATTGATGGAAACACTCATGCTCCCTTTGTCATCATGATCCCAATTTCTCTCCCCCTTTGACATCAATGGAAAAGGGTGGGGTTTCTCCCCCTGAGTTCAATGAGAAAAGGTAACTCTCTTCTTTGGGGCTGCTCCCCCTGAACATATAACACTTAATAACAGTTCATTTTTATGGTCTCTTTCTTCCTTGGAGATTTTTCGTGGATCTAGGACGTATATGTTACTTGGTCTTCTTGTTACAGTTGCAATGAATCTTCCCGAACCTATTTCTTTGATTTTTCATATTTGTGAGTCAAACGTGAGAGTACATCCTTGATCACACATTTTACTAACACTTATTAGATTATGCTTCAAGTCTTCAACTAAGAGGACATTCTTTGCTTTTACATTTTTTCTTCCAAGCTCTACTACACATTTTCCAAGTATTTTGGTAGATGAGTCATCTCCAAATACAACATTTCCACCATTTCTATTCAAGCTGATGAATTTGTCTTGATCCCTGGTCATGTGTGAAGAACATCCACTTTCTATGTAGCATTCATCTTATTCTTTCCATTCTTCACCGGTCAATAATATTCAACAATTTTCATTGTTTGGAATCTCTTTCCTTCTCCATACTGTGGTTGGCATAGGGACATTTGGCATAGGATTATATTTATTCATACATCTGCAATCTCATGCTTTGTGACCAAGATAATTACATTTGTAGCATACAATATTTTTTTTCATCAATGGGGAAAATGAATTATAACTTATGTTGACAAATCCACGATTGTTTCCATATATTCTATTTACACCATTCATGTTTCTTGCATAGTTGTTCCTTTCATTGATTCTGCAATTAATTTCCTTATGTCCAAAATGTTTGCAACTATAACAATGACCAAGAAAGAAATTTTGATACCTGGGAGTAAGTGACCTTCTTTGTCATGTAGTCCATCTGAGTTCATGATCTACTCTTCTATAGTTTCCTTCATATTGATTGAAGATTCTTTGGTTCCTGAAGGTAGGAGGTCCTCTTGGATATTCATCTCTTTTGTAATCATTCATTATTTCTGGTATCTTGGTCCACTTCTCATTAATTGTCTGTGTAGAGATTTATTCAACATTCTTGTTGGTATGTTCATCTTCTTCGTATGGAGTTTCACCCATGCATCCAAGATGTGTTAAGTCTTTTGGCACTTGAGAGTTTCTTAAGCTCTTCCTCAATGAGACAACTTCTTGTTCAAGTTTCTCACGATCTTCTTCTTTCTTCATCATTTGGACATTCCTTACTTCTCTTATTCTTCTTGTTTCTTCGAGTAGAGTTTTCAAGGAAATGGTTTCTTCTCTTAGTTTCTCAAAGTCTTCTAATTGTTTCTTCAAGATTTCAATTGTCTTTTCACAACTACCCAATTCACTTCTTAGTTTTCTATGTGTGTTTTTGAGCTTGCTATTTTCAATCTCAACATGCTTCAATTTTTTAAGATTCCCATCTTCTTGTTGAATTATTTATGCTTCGTGATTTTCTTCTTCTTCATTGGAATTTTCTTCTTCTGGATCATTTCTTTCAATCCTTGGATAAGGAAATTCAAATTAAACATGTCCTACTCCTTCACAATTAAAGCAAAAGAACTCACCTCTATTGGGTTCTTTGAAATCTGAGATGTTTTAATTTGCTTCAAATTCTTCTTCTACTTCTTCCCTTGCATAAAGGTCTTGTAGCTTTTCCCAAAGCTCTTTTGCTGATGCACATGATCCCACCTTGGATTTCATTGAATTTGTCAATCCATCCAGGATAGTATTTATTCCCAATTTGTTGTTACTTCTTCCTTCCTTCTGAGTTGTAGTCTTTGGTTTCTTCAAAGCCTTGTATCCTGAAGAAACTGAGAACCAAACATCTGCCCCGAGATCTTTCAAGTAAGTTTCCATTATATTACTCCATTATTCAAAATTGCTTCCATCAAATGGTGGAATTCCATTTGGAATGTTGTCTTCCATTTCTTCTTAGGATATTACTTCCAGTGGTTAAACTGTACTGAAGGTAACCCGCTTTGATACCAATTGTTGATATTGAGAGGGGGGTGAATCAATATCAAGTACAATTTAAAAAAAAATTCAACTTATACTTCAACCAGATTATATATTCAATTATATCCAATGAGCAATGAACAATAGTAGAAGAGTTACACCAATACACCACAATACACCATGCACAATATATGAGAAATAATCAATAGTTATTGTTCAAGGGAAGTAATGAATTCCAAGGGAATCTACAACTTCGAAATATAAAGGGAGAGATAAACCTCCAAAATGAAGATACAATCCTCCAATATCAAGAGAGGGTTGACCTCTCCATCCTTTCCCCTTCCTTCCACCCAAGAATGTATGAGAGATAATTAAATTTTACATTAAATTATTACCATCAACCAACCATTACATAGAACCTAATAATGCTTCCTGAGAGTTCTTCAACTTCTGCAATTCTTCACTTCTTTGAATACTCTGATCCTGTAGATAATATTACTCAATGTATTCTTTGAAACTCCTCAAACTTTCACTCCTTGAATCCTCCCAAAAAAGGAGTTATAGAGAAAATCGTAGACCTTATTCAATTCTAGTTTATTCAGGGGAGCGAACTTGTACATAATACCCTGCGCTCCATATTTAACATTAGATTCTGAAATTCGTACACAGGAAACAAAATCCCGTACTCTTTGCAATGAAATTGGTCTCACTTCATTTGGATTCTCTATTAAGACATTACGATTGTCTTACCCGAAACACATGTTTATGACTAGCTTCTGGGCTAGTCAAAAACCCTATCTTCAATAGAGGGTATCTCCAAAATTATAGCGAATAAAGAGATGAAATTTTTACCAAAGGTAGCTAGATATGTCTTCTCAATAGCCTCTAAATTTCACCATCTGAATTGTTCTAGAAACAAAGTTATAGCGAAAATGGTAAGATGACCTATAAATAACATACCTTAGAACACATCACCAAGAGACTTCATCCTCCCTTGAAATTCAACCTTCTTTAGTTCATATTTCCTCTGAAATTCGACTTATATCTCCTTGTTCATTAACAAACTTGTGTATATAAAATGAATCTATAATGATATGTATTTATACCCTTTATGTCACTTCCTTTTAACACTAGGGCCGACATGTAGTTTCTACTTCAATTCACATTGTCATATTCAAAAATTCATTTCTCCTCAATCATGAGGATCCACGTGATGTGCCACATACCACTGGAACCAAAATGACTTATACTATCCATCCATTGGTGTTGTATCTACATATGTAATTTCCTTCATGTCTATATACTTCGATCAACTATAGGGTCCAAAATCCAATGGTTAGGGTTGACATCAATGACAACAACCAATATTCCAACAAAGGGATCTTATTGGATTTAATAATCATGACCTTAGTCTTATCAGTATTAATAGTCATACCCATATTGGAGCAAAAATCCTTGGGGATTCTTAGTTGGTTTTCAAGATCATGGGGACTCCTTGCCATAAGAAGGATATCATCGGCATAAAGAAGAATATTGATGATTATACCAGTGAGAATAGGGTCGACACAACCTGATTTTTCCAAGTAATATTCTAACTTGTCAATGTATATGCAAAAAAAGGTAGGGGACAAGGGAAAACCTTGTTTGACTCTGATATTGTAGTTAATCTCTTTTGACCAACCCTCAATGTTTTTAAATTTAGCAATAACGTTCTAATCCATCCTTATTGTAGCAACCCTCAACTCAAGAGGCACTTTTAGCTCTTCCTGTTAGACACACCGACTACACTGAGAGGGGGGGTGAATAGTGTAGGGCTCTTCTTCCCAAAACTCCTTAGTTAACAATCACCATTAACTCATTACTCATTGCTCTCATTTATAACTAGTTAAATGTCAACACACATCAACCACACATATCAACAATATATCATCAACAAGTCATCACCACAAGGAACACAAAGAACACAAGACGTATGTACAATTTTTCTTTTATGATGGACTACAATCCTTGGGCTTTTTTAGCAAAAAATGAATAGAGTACAACTCTACAAGAGCACCAGATCTATAATGCAAGACTCATCTTATACCCTCTGTTAGCGTCGGAAGTCACTCCTAGATTGATTGTAGGAGCAGAGCCCGACACCCATCAGTTTAATGTCACGATTTGTTTATAAAGGGGTGATAAAATGGAGATAAAGACTCGCGGAGATATCACTCTAACTCAGGGACTGGGTCTGGTACATAAGTAACAAAGGAGGTCTTGATCTAACTTCAGCCAGTGGGTTGATTAAAAGGTGAATAGGTGGAAGAATTGGTAAGAAAGGTGAACAAACAGCTTTGGGAAACAGGCTTACAACAGTTTGCAGAAGAAAGACTCTGAATGCAAGATCCTCTTGGTTCAGGGTCTCAAGAAACTGAAAGGGGACTTGACTGGATCCTCCAATTCCAAGTCACTCAGCGCTGGGAAAATCACAAGAACTGATTAGAAACGACGTAACTGCTACAATGATCCAACCTACATCATCCTATAACAACTACAACTCGACAGGATCCTCCAATTCCGAGTTGTTCTAACACAGTATAACAAAGATGTAAAAGAAACTGGCATTCATAAGGAAAGAAGTCTCAAAAGTTCATACATAATCAGAGTATCAATGCTTCATTAAAGATTTACAACCGGGAGCTCTGCTCAACCATCGATAGATACAAAAATGGCGAAAACACCTTCATATACTTAGAACAACAACAACAACAGAATCGAGACGTTTCATTGAAATCTTTGCGTCTACATGGCTTCTGAAAATCTGTAGCTGCCATCTCTGAATGATCGTGCAACTTATGGCAGACGCAATCGAATTTCTGACAGTGCTGTGGGTGAACCGACGTGCTTTAAATTCGTTGCCGGACTTTCCCATTAAGGCGGAGGCGATGTCTAACCACCACCAACTACCTTCATAACTGCTTCATTGGGATTGAGGATGGCCCGGCCAACTCGGCACCTTTGGGACGTGGGAGGCCCCTCGCGCTGCCACCTGGATTAACTGAACTTCCTGATGGATAGGCGCGGAGGCCGACGCAAGGGATGGAGTGCATAATGGGAGTGATGGCATCAAAACTTACGAGAGTGTGGTAAGAAGTGACGAGGCGTGAGAGGGATGACAGAGGAAGACACATGGCGGAAGACAATAGGCGGAGGAGGCAGGAGATGAGATATAATGGGCTTGCTTTTAGCGGGAGGTTGACGTGGAAAGGAGCGGGACACATGGCAGGTGGTGAGTGGAATATGAGATGGGAAAGGGACCATACAGACCAGAAGAGGGGAGATGGATAGATGGAAAGATAACGAGACAAGAAGGGGGGGGCCCACGTCGATTAAACGCAGAAAGGCAGAGGGTGCCCGGATTACCTGTGTGTCGTTGATCCGGGTGCACCAATCGCAGCCGTTGGAGAGATGCATACTTGATTCCAGACCCCCCCCCTCAGCTTAAAGGTAGAAAGGTGGGTGGGGAGGGGGGGGGTCCAGAATCACCCTGCGCGTCGTTGATCCGGGCGGCTCGATCGTGACCGTTGCAAATGTGCGCCCTCGATTCCGGACCCCCCCCCCCTCCGCTTAAAGGTAGAAAGGCGGGGGGACTCCAGAATTTGATGCGCGTCGTTGATCCGGGCGGCTCGATCGTGACTGTCCAGAGTTGATTTCCAATTAAACACGGATGCATTTGCGTCCCAAACTTAGGACAAGTGGGTTTTTTACCCATTCCTGCGCATTTTACCCCCCTTAGCAGAAATATCGCTAACATTTGGCTCCATGGGGGATAGAGTCGTCCCTGTGATGCTCTAAGGACTCATTTTTCAATTCCAGTGCCTTGTTGTTGGGCTATGGAGTCAGGATCAAAACATCCCACTGCTGAAAATACAGGCCGAAAAATAAAAACAAAACAAACTAAATGTTCATGCTTACAGGAGCTTATTTATGTACAGTCCTAAGCTAATAAAACACTTTACATGGGCTAGGTGAAAGATAATTTCCAGAATAGGCATTCAAGCAGCTTCATGGATAGAAGCTCCTTCCTTCTGTCGATGATCATCAACAGATGGTGTAACCGTGACAGCAGAGCGGTTACGCTCTTCAACTCCTCCTTACAGGCTGGAGTTGAGATGAAATAGGGTAGCTCCAAGGCATATGGGAAATGCCACTCCATGTACTCGCTGACAGGATCATAGAATGAGTGGAAAATTTCAAAAAATTGGCGACAGGCAGCCTCCTCTACTACACAGCTGTTCTCATGTGGCTGAATATCTCTGACAAGCACAGGCGAGTGGACAACTGTTGTAGGCTCACTGATATCGGGTGGTGGCTGCTCGCTGACTGGCTCTGGATAGAAAAATAAATGCGCGCTCAACCATTCCTCTGGTTCCTCCTCCTCTTTTCCGTGCACTACCCCATCTTGTGAAATGAGAACGGTCTCCCGATCCTTCTCTTCAATCCCAAATGTAAATACATCATGGGAAATCTCATGAAGGAAGAAAGAGAAATCCTCTTCCACAATGGCTTCTTCGTTTAAATCTAAGACAACAGGCTCATCGAGGGAAGATGCTAATGCCTCCAAGAAATCTTCAATAATCTCTTCAAAAGAGCTACTTAGATCATCTTCCTCGAAGACTGGAAAATCCTCTTCGTTGTCTTCAGATTCCAATTTTGCACATTGGGGAGTGGGGAATATCACCTGCTCCACTAGTTCACTCAGGTCATCTTCTTCCTCCCAGGCTGGAAAATCCTCTGCACAGTCTTCAGATTTCAACCTTTCTAATTGAACAGAGAGATACTTCACCTGTTCCCTCATCTCACTCAGGGTGTCTCCTTCTTCCTGGGATCTTCATCACTTCCATAACACTCCTCTGATGCAGACAAATGGGGAGGAGAAAGGAATGATTTCTGATCCAGGTCATCAGGATCATCCTCATAGCCTATGTCAGAAATAGCTTCATTTTGTACAGAGTTGTGGTATCCCTCACCACAACTATGACGAATTAACTCAGAGGGATAAAACTCCTGACAATAGGTGATGAAAGATGCATGAAACTCTGAGAGTGAAGAAATGCTAGCAGGGGGTAAAGAATGATACCATTTACGCGCATCCCCTGCTAACGAGAACATGAACATCTTCAGTAATACATCCTCATGATGTATCTCCCAGTTACGCATGAGTTCATGAAACTCACTGAGGTGCTGAGCAGGGTCATCCTCTTCACATTTTTCAAATATGGGCAAATAATTGCCCCATTCATTCGGAGAGGGGACAACATTAGGAAAACCAGGAATAGCAGAAAAATAAAAAGGAGCAAACATGCGAGCAAGGATTTTCTCCATATCGGATCAGTGGAGTCGCCAATCGATCCTTGAATCACGGAGTCACCAGGTGAAAGATGCGCAGCTTTGAATGTGTCTGGTCCTTGTTCACCATCAAAGGCCAGATCCTAATGTTGTTGTTACCCTAGGAAGCTTCTCAGGCTGAGAAAGCAGGTGCTGAAACCTTCTCGAGACAGTTCCTCTGGGTCAGCTTTCAGGTGTGCCAACAGTAGCCACAGCTGAAAAGTGAAGTGGAAACAATGGAGTCGCCATAGTGGAGTCGCCATGTGCACAATAGCAATCTTGAAGGGCTCTGATGTCTGATGCATCTTCAGAATCAGAGGCTCAATGTCGTTCTGCCCAGGGAAAATCTTCAACTTCATCCCCGGCAACGACGCCAGAAATGTTAGCGTCGGAAGTCACTCCTGGATTGCTTGCAGGAGCAGAGCCTGACACCCATCAGTTTAATGTCACGATTTTTTTATAAAGGGGTGATCAAATGGAGATAAAGACTCGAGGAGATATCACTCTAACTCAGGGACTGGGTCTGGTACATAAGTAACAAAGGAGGTCTTGATCTAACTTCAGCCAGTGGGTTGATTAAAAGGTGAATAGGTGGAAGACTTGGTAAGAAAGGTGAACAAACGGCTTTGGGCAACAGGCTTACAGAAGTTTGCAGAAGAAAGACTTTGAATGCAAGATCCTCTTGGTTCAGGGTCTCAAGAAACTGAAAGGGGACTTGACTGGATCCTCCAATTCCAAGTCACTCAGTGCTGGGAAAATCACAAGAACTGATTAGAAACGACGTAACTGCTACAGTGATCCAGCCTACATCATCCTATAATAGCTACAACTCGACGGGATCCTCCAATTCCGAGTTGTTCTAACACAATATAACAAAGATGTAAAAGAAACTAGCATTCATAAGGCAAGAAGTCTCAAAAGTTCATACATAATCAGAGTATGAGTGCTTCATTAAAGCTTTACAACCGGGAGCTCTACTCAACCATCGATAGATACAAAAATGGCGAAAACACCTTCATATACTCAGAACAACAACAACAACAAAATCGAGACGTTGCATTGAAAGCTTTGCGTCTGCATGGCTTCTGACAATCTGTAGTTGTCATCTCTGAATGATCGTGCAACTTATGGTAGACGCAATCGAATTTCTGACAGTGTTGTGGGCGAACTGACGTGCTTTAAATTCGTTGCTGGACTTTCCCATTAAGGCAGAGGCGATGTCTAACCACCACCAACTACCTTCATAACTGCTTCATTGGGATTGAGGATGGCCCAGCCAACTCGGCACCTTTGGGACGTGGACGGCCCCTCACGCTGCCACCTGGATTAACTTAACTGCCTGATGGATAGGTGCGGAGGCTGACGCGAGGGATGGAGCGCATAACAGGAGTGATGGCATCAAAACTTATGAGAGTGTGGTAAGAAGTGATGAGGCGTGAGAGGGACGACAGAGGAAGACACATGGCGGAAGACAATAGGCGGAGGAGGCAGGAGATGAGATATAATGGGCTTGCTTTTAGCGGGAGGATGACGTGGAAAGGAGTGGGACACATGGCAGGTGGTGAGTGGAAGATGAGACGGGAAAGTGACCATACGGACCAGAAGAGGGGAGATGGACAGATGGCAAGATAACGAGACAAGAAGGGGGGGCCCCACGTCGATTAAACGTAGAAAGGCAGAGGGTGCCTAGATTGCCTGTGCGCCATTGATCCGGGCGCACCAATCGTAACCATTGGAGAGATGCATACTCGATTCCGG
>ML807787.1:149253-195484 GCA_009831015.1 Picea engelmannii
GAAGACTTGGTAAGAAAGGTGAACAAACAGCTTTGGGCAACAGGCTTACAACAGTTTGCAGAAGAAAGACTCTGAATGCAAGATCCTCTTGGTTCAGGGTCTCAAGAAACTGAAAGGGGACTTGACTGGATCCTCCAATTCCAAGTCACTTAGCGTTGGGAAAATCACAAGAACTGATTAGAAACGACGTAACTGCTACAGTGATCCAACCTACATCATCCTATAACAGCTACAACTCGACGGGATCCTCCAATTCCGAGTTGTTCTAACACAGTATAACAAAGATGAAAAAGAAACTGGCATTCATAAGGCAAGAAATCTCAAAAGTTCATACATAATCAGAGTATCAATGCTTCATTAAAGCTTTACAACCGGGAGCTCTGCTCAACCATCGATAGATACAAAAATGGAAAAAATGCCTTCATATACTCATAACAACAACAACAACAGAATCGATACGTTGCATTGAAAGCTTTGCGTCTGCATAGCTTCTGACAATCTGTAGCTGCCATCTCTGAATGATCGTGCAACTTATGGTAGACGCCATTGAATTTCTGACAGTGCTGTGGGTGAACCGACGTGCTTTAAATTCGTTGCCGGACTTTCCCATTAAGGCAGAGGTGATATCTAACCACCACCAACTACCTTCATAACTGCTTCATTGGGATTGAGGATGGCCCGACCAACTCGGCACCTTTGGGACGTGGACGACCCCTCGCGCTGCCACCTGGATTAACTTAACTGCCTGATGGATAGGTGCGGAGGCCGGCGCGAGGGATGGAGCGCATAACGGGAGTGATGGCATCAAAACTTATGAGAGTGTGGTAAGAAGTGACGAGGTGTGAGAGGGATGACAGAGGAAGACACATGGCGGAAGACAATAGGCGGAGGAGGCAGGAGATGAGATATAATGGGCTTGCTTTTAGCGGGAGGCTGACGTGGAAAGGAGCGGGACACATGGCAGGCAGTGAGTGGAAGATGAGATGGGAAAGGGACCATACGGACTAGAAGAGGGGAGATGGACAGATGGCAAGATAACGAGACAAGAAGGGGGGGGCCCACGTCGATTAAACGCAGAAAGGCAGAGGGTACCCGGATTGCCTGTGCACCGTTGATCCGGACCAATCGCAGCTGTTGGAGAGATGCATACTCGATTCCGGACCCCCCCCTCATCTTAAAGGTAGAAAGGAGGGGGGGGTCCGGAATCACGCTATGCATCGTTGATCCGGGCGGCNAGGTAGAAAGGTAGGGGGACTCCAGAATTTGATGCACGCCATTGATCCAGGCGGCTCGATCGTGACCATCCAGAGTTGATTTCTAATTAAACACGGATGCATTTGCATCCCAAACTTAGGACAAGTGGGTTTTTTACCCATTCCTACGCATTTTACTCCCCTTACCAGAAATATTGCTAACACCCTCAACACCTTATTGGAAATAATCTTCATATTAAATATTCTCTTCTTTAGAAATACCTTAGAAATACCTTAAATAATCTCTTCATACTAATAAATACCTTAAATAATCTCTTCATACCTTAGAAATACCTTAAATAATATCTTCATTAGAAATACCTTAGAAAGACATCTTCATATTAAATAATATCGTCATTAGAAATACCTTATTGGATGCCGAGGGTTTTTCATACAGTTTATCCAATGTGTCCATTAGCTCCTTCGTTGTCTTTTCTTTGAAAATATTGAAAGTCACCGATGCTGCCAGGCTCAGCCGTATCGTTCCTAGATTCTTTCTGTCAAGAATATCCCATTCTTTGTCCTTCATGGTCGTTGGCATCTTTTCTGTTCCAACCAATGGTAGAAATAGATCCTTCTGATATAAATAATCTTCCATATGCATCTTCCATAACTGGTAGTTTTGGCCATTAAATTTCTCGACCCTAAACTTTCCATCTTCCTTCATTGCTCCCACTCGAACCAGGAACCCTCTTTTCTTGCGAGTTACCTTTCACACTGATACCAGTTGTTAGAAAAACGAGATCGCGGAGAAATAAAATAAAACAAATGAAGAAATAAAACACAGAAGATACATAATACAACCTAGACACAGATATACATGATTCACCCAGTGTGGGATACGTCCACCAGAGAAATCGCCAGATCCTTACTTTATTATTATCCAACAAATGAAGGGATACAACCTACAACACACTTGCTATAACTTCGTCTTCTTTCTCTCACAATATCCTCTCTTAGAATACAATATTCGCAATGATACATATTTGCAATACATTTCCCTCATAAAAGAGTGTTGCCTTCTAGGGAAAAAACACTAACATAACTTCTACCGTCATATCTACGACCTTATAATGAATGGTCCATATTTACTATGAAATTACAATATACATTTACAAGACAATTTTTCCTTCAAGGGCTTCGCCCCCAAACCTCTGTCGGGAGCTCACTTGCTCCTAGACCCTGCAAGGGGGCTACCCCCCCTTGCACTTGCCTGCGTGGAGGAGTGTACATTCTTCTGGGGTGTAAATTATTCATGGGGTATAAACACGGCTGAAAACAAAGACCTCTGAATCAGGAATATAATCAGGCTCCACAACCAACACTACGCTATTGCAATAGCCTTGATCATCTGCCTCTTGCATTATTTGGCCTTCATTTTTCATCCCTCTACCCAGGGAGAGTACAAATGTTAAGAGTGGATCTCACTTGCCTGTACCATTTTCATTCATTTTTCTTAGGTGGATTCCATGCGCTTAGAACATAGGATCATGTTGTTAAGCCACTTGTTCTCTCCCGCTAAGTATACTTTTATCTCTTTTTTGGACTCGTAAAAGGACACGAAAAAGGTACATATCGAGCTTAATTTAATCACTCTTTCATGCTCGTTAAACCATGAAGGATATTGAGCATACTTCTATTACTCTTTCGCGCTCATTAAACCATGAAGGAGAAAAAGAATACAAAAAAAAAAAGAGTAGGGGTTTTTTCACCATTGTTGTATTATGAAAATGGAAGTGCCAGTCGAGTCTCCCTTGAACATGGCACTTGTTTTAGTCCTCCTCATCCAATTGGGTTTTATCTTTCCTAGGATTTGTTCCGATAATATGAGTCATAGATACTCCTCCAGTTGGTTACTCTTCTAGTTATCATGGAGAGTGCTTTAATGCCTCTTGCATTGTTGCACTATATTCGTCCAACTCTTATGTCTCGCTGCCAAGTCACCATTGTGTCATGCTTTATGTTCAAGGAATGTTTAAGCATGAGTTGGCCATCTATTGTTTTGTTGAATTTCTAAGTCGGCCATTCCCGTGTCAGTTATACTTAGTGATTCTCTCTCTTCACATCATCTCTCGGTGTATGTTTCATGTCGATTGATGGGGGATACATCAAGGACTTCTTTCAATGGATCTATTCCTATCAACTTCATCATGTTATCTAAGAGAGGGATCTAGAAACCAACTATTACCTTAGATCTTGCAATCCTCAGTGGCAGGCCTCCTCGTGATCGACAATGGATTTACATCATTGACTCCTAATAAATTGATTCTATACGTGTTCGACAACAACTCATCTATTCAGACTCGTTATATTGTACTAGGTACCTTGGAATCCATCTTCATCATCGGTGGGTCCCCTTGCATATTTTAATGGTATACATCAATGATCGATACTCAGATGGTTTCTACCATGCTTGACATCAACTCATTTATTTGCATGTTGTAGATTCGTACCATCATGGTTTGGGATGAATACCTTGGGTTTTGGGCCACATAATTCCTTCACAACACTCCCTCCCAAGTTGTGATGGAGTATCTCACTTGTATATGAGTAATTTGAAGACTTTGGGGGCACTCTCCTCAGTGCTTGTTGTCTTCATGATATCTATATGTTGTGTCATAGATCCACATTGTATTTGTTGGTGAATATGATTTTGTTCATGACATATATCCATATTGTATTTGTTGGTGGCTATGATTGAGTTCATGATTTAGATCCACATTGTATTGTCTCATGGCTACGATATTATTGATGACATGGATCCAATGTGTATTCTTTCATGGAAATAGTCTAGCACTTCATATCATGGATCTGTAGTGTATTGTTTGGGGGCCGTGCTCATTCAGAGTATGAGTATGTCTACCTAAGGGATGGTCTATTTATACTCTCATCCTTGGTGTTTGATTGTAGGAATTATTTGAATTCTGAAACTCCTTTTCCCTCTCCTCATGTTGCCTCGCATGGAAACTATTTTATTATAACTTATTTAATTCATTCATTCCTTTACTGACCTCACACTTTAGGGGGAATCTGTTATAGCCTTAATTTCCACCCTATAAGCCATAGAGGAATCCATAAAAACATGTAAGCCATAATTCAATTTTTTCCTAGACTTTGATCCCTTTTGGAGATCCTCGTTGGACACATAGTAGAAAACAGGAGAGGATCCTCGTAGGTCACTAGTAGCTCAACAAGAGAGGATCTGTAAAACTTCTAGATTCAGGGAGTTACGAGGTAATAGGAGAGGGATGAGTTGTATATTCGTATCAAGGGCCTAGGAACTCACATTATTCAAGTCTCTAGTGGTCTCTAGAAGATATAGAATCTCTCCCAAGCCTCCTCCAAAGAGCTATATCACAAAGGAAAGTCTTGGGAAAGAGAGAGGAGAAATCATAAGTATTGTTATGATGTCCAATTGTAGAGGTTCTTGTTCCATCCATCAAAACTAGAAGTCAAAGAACATATCCTAACCAAGAAACTAAGGGAGGAGCAACAAGAAAGGACTGAAAGGAGGAAGCATCATCACTAAGGTAGGCTTGATGTAATTTCTCTATTTTATCAATCGTTCATTTGTTTTCCTCCATATCATTTGTTTTCAGTTAATGAATGTTTAGATATGATTCTTCAACTATATATTTGATTATAATCAGGTTAGATCTAGGATTCTAATCCCAAGTAGAGAGGTATTGCTTGTATTTTGTGTACAGGAAGTAGGTTGTGGAGCTTGGAGCTAGAGTTTCAGGTCTACAACAACCATGATATATGAAGAACAACCCACAAAGAAAGGTATGCAATCTACACCACTCCTTAGGTTAGTGATGAATCCATATGATTGAATCTAGATCTACGAAAACCCATAGGAATCAACCCCTTTCTGTCTAAGATTACTAAGGTAATCCTAGAGATATATTGCTTATCATCCAATGAGATCCCTGTGAGATTTTGTCCCATAACAGTTTGGACTTGCAATTTTTGGATCAAGGTTTTTAGAAAGAAGATTATCTCTAAGAAAGAGCATGTGGTTCTCAATGGGCACAATTATGGCATTTGGGCACAATATATGGAGACTTTGTTGAAAGAAAAGAATTTTTCCAGTATACAAACACTATTATTATTGATCTGAAATATTATCACAAGAAGTTCTTGCTCAATTTAAAGAAGGATGGGGTTGTAGGTGTCATTAAAACCTAAATCTGAAGGGAGATCTAGTTGCAGAGTAGTGGTCTCAATTGTCCAAATGAAGTTTGGAAGAAATTGAAAAATCTATTTGATAAAGGTGATTGAAATCCAGATTATGCAATTTTAGAAAGAGTTGATGTCTTTGGAACCTCTCTCTTTCGACTGGATTGAGGATGATTTAGCTTGTGTTAAGGATTTGTATTTTAAACTAGGGGAGTGTGGGAAATACTTCCCAAAGAAGGAATATCTTTAGATAGAATTGATCTTGATGAACTTGAAAAGACCCTATGATGTTTTATTCCACATATTCTATGTGAATTGGACTTCAGGGAAATAATATGGTGAAGACTATACCTTTGGTTCTTTCCATACTCTATTGATTAGTCCACATCAATATTTTTTGATGAAGGTAAGATTGATAGCAAGAAACAACCCCATGTCATTAACAAAAAGGGTCAATGGAATTATAGGGAAAGAGGTTGAGATGGCTATATAGAAAGAAGCCATGGAGGAGATCATGATATAAATCAAGACACTCCAATCGATAAACGTAAGTTGTTGATTAATACAAAGAAATTGAACAAGGATAAGAACAAGAATACTTGTCGATAGTGTGGCAAGATAAGACACATTGAGAAGTCTTGTTGGAATAAGTCTAGTGACCTTGAAGAGAATGCCAAGCATATTGAAGGAAACCAATTGACTAAGTGATCAACATTGATTCTTTCAATAAGGTAAGGGCAATCATTATTCCTTTACTATTAGTTCTTCTTAGGATCTGTATGCTCATACTTCTCTAAGAGAATAAATGGTGGCCTCTAGTTATTCACACAATATGGATAAGATTACCTCTTTATTTTCCTCAATAAGTAAAGAGAAGGAATAAAATATATTATTGTAGATTATTATACACTTATTATTGTTGGTAATGGTAGGGTTGAGTGTGAACACAATGTGATTACTAATGTTTACCATGTACCCAATTTATTGCTAATCTATTATCTATAACACAACTCACTTAGATTGGAAAGAAGGTTGAGTTTTGGCATGATAGGTATTCTTGATCCTAAAGGAATAGTGTATAAGTTTTTTTATTTTCCAAAGGATACAAGATTGTTCACACTCATAACCAAGTGTAAGGTACTGTTGTTGCAATATACTCTGCTTCGGTTGTAGATAAATATAATGGTGATTGTTTCTTGATTAGCCAAGATACTAAACACTCACCCAAGTAGAACGTTGCTCCATTGGTGCTTCATCAGTCATCAATGCAACTTGCCCAATCTACATCTATGTAGGCAATAAGTGATAAATCATTTCCTTTTGGATACCATAATCCAAACTCTTTTGTTCCTTTGAGATATCTAAAAATCCTCTTCACTGATAATACATGTGATTCCTTTGGTGCTACTTGAAATCATGCCACCTATCCAACTCCCTGCATTACATCTAGTCTGGATGTTGTCACATATAGTAAGATACCAATCATTGAATTGTATTGCCTCTGGTCTGTAGACTTTGCATCATCATCTTTGCTCGACTTGCAATTGGTTTGCATTGGAGTGGTAGCTGGTGTTGATATTATGGTAGCTGCGAGAGGTATTAACCTCCACATGTAACCCTGACAAGAATATAATATTCTGGGAAGCAAGAAGAAACCCGCAAGCATTGGACATAACCCTAGAAGACAAGTTGGCTAAAGGAAATATTTAATATTGAGTTTTTAGCCTCCAGAATGAGAAGTCGGCCTAGACAGCTAAGGAGTAGCAGTATAAATAAAGGATGCCAGAGCTCGTTTGACAGAGACAGCTCACAACTTCATAAATTTAGTAAGTGCGCAAGTTTGGAGAGTAGTTGCAGCTGCAACTACTACAACTTGTATTTTCGATTTAGGTTTGGACTTTCTGCCTTGTGTGCTAGCTCTGGAGAGCGGTATGCTACATTGATTGGCTATTAGGCCTAGGGTTAGCTTCCAGAATTATTCTCTGTCAATGTTAAGGTGCTCGGGGGTGGCTTCGGCCTATGGTTGTGTGAACATATTGTTATATTGTCTATGGTGAAACAAACACACCTATTATTTCTAACATTTTATGGGCCCACAATATCTTCGAACAGTATAACCGCTGGAAGATAGATTGGGAGGATTTGCTCAGTTACAATTACAGTTGCAGTCAATGTTTTTGCTACAACAACAAAACCCTGACCCTCTTATTAAGGCACCTTAAGTGAAGATATTGACCTAATTTCTAGATATCCTAGTACACCTTAACCTAGCACACCTCCTGGTGCTCTCAGCAAACTAAGACGTCAAGTTTGAGTTTTTGGTCAAATTCAAAGGTTGACCAAGTCAAAGTAGACATGACTTACTCTATGAAGTCAGAAAATAAGTTAGAAGGGTCTTCTAACTTCAAAGAATGGAAGACAATGATTGAACTCATCCTTGCCAAGAATAAAGTGTTGGATATCATGAAAGGAAAGATTATGGAACCATAGTTTGAAGAAGGAAAAGAGAAGGAACCTCAGAACGTTGCAATTATGAAGAAGTTCAAGGACAGTGACATCAATGCCATGAGTATCATAGTGGACTCTGTAAAATACCACTTTATACCCTACATCTCTCATATTGAATCATCTAAGAAGATGTACGATGCCCTAACTAACCTCTTCTCAGTCAGAAACAATAGACAAGTAATAAGTCTAAAAAATGAGCTATGTGACATGAAAATGAATGATGATGAAAGCATAACATCATACCTTGTGATAATATCTCAGTTAAGAGATAAAATACAAGCTATTGAAGAAATAATTTCAGAGAAAGAACTGGTAAATATAGTACTCAATGGCCTTCCCAAGACATGGGATGCATTTTCCGCAAGCATGAACACAAGAAACGAGTATCCCACATTTGAAGAACCTTGGACTTGTTGTGGACAAGAAGAATCACGGATTAGTGTAAAAGAGAAATTCCAAAGGAAAGATGATGATCAAGCCTACACAACAAAGTTCAAGAAATTCAGGAATAAGAAGAAGTTTGACTCAAGGAAGAAACCAAATCAAGAGAACGATATGTCAAAAATGCAATGCTTCAACTGTCGAAAATATGGTCACTACAAGAATCATTGTCCCGAGTTAAAGAAAAGGAAGGAAACACACGAAGAATCAGTTGCCGAAGAAAGGGAACCCTCAAAGAAGGCCAAGCAGGATAAAACAAACTTCTTCTTCTAAGACAAGGTAACAATATTCTTCATAGTTCCTATACATACCATGTTTACATAGTTTCTTTACATATCTTGCATATCTATTTCTTAGAAGAAAATATGTTCAAGGAAAACAATACCTATGGAATAATAAAAGGATAAGGATTTCTATTACGATGACTACAAGTCAAGCAATACACATGAAAAGATGAAGTATGTTGACAATCTCTGGTAACAATTCATGTGGAAGCTATTATATAAGTAACAACTGCCAGATAAGTCGAAATCAGAATCAAACTTGGAGAGACCCAGAAGAAGTCAAAATAGAGGAAAATAGAAAAATACTTGTGACACCTTGCAGAAGGCAATAAGAATGTAAACGGAAGCGTGGACTATCTTAGATGGAGGGAGATGATTATGGAATTCCAAAAGAAGAACATGCATTCATGCATGAAGCAAGGATTAGGAGGGAGCTAATCCTAAATAATATGATCCATTGAGGATTATGAAGTATATATCCATGTTCCCATTGAAAGTAGCAACCATGAAAAGCAACATGTGTCTAGTTTGACTTTAGAAGAAGTCTTCTTTGAAAACAATCCTTAAAGTATCCTTGGTTTTCCATCTACATCCATGATCCTATGATGAAAGAAAGAAGTTGGAATCTTCAGGGCATGGAATCTATAGAATATTCCATGGACCCAAGAGCTAAATAGAAACATGAGGAAGAACACGAAGATCCCAAGAAAGAAAGAAAAATCCAGAACAACCAGTTATTTTACCGAGAATCACAAAGAATACCAGCTTGGCTTGAACTCACTAAGAAGCAATCGAGCAGAAGAAATGAAAGTTATGATAAAGAACAATGTGAAAAATACTTATGAATGGAAGTATTGCAATATTCTGAGGTTCTTCTAGAAGGAGGGAGAAGATTATGAAAATAGCTTGTTCCAAATATACCTCTTGTAGTATCCATGGATTGTAATTTACATGTAAAAGGTTGCTCTTCCCAATAAAGAAAGTGAGAAAGAAGCTTGTACCAGAAAAAGACTCATGGATGCAGATATAAGAAGACCTTGTATGGATTCAAACAACTTGATGCAAAGTATCTCATATACAATAGAAGCGTGGTGAAAAGATTCTATGACAGAGATAGTATATCAGAATAGTTACTCAGAAGTCTGGGGAAAACTCTCATGATGACAGAAGAAGTGCTACTTGGATATGTTTCAGTTTGAGCCTTGCCACGATGTCATGAGCTAGCAGGAAACAAAAGTGTTGAATTCGACCATGATATATTGTAATGATCAGAACTATATGAAGCCTTCAGAGAAAACTAATGTTCCATGACAGACCGAAGTACATTGAGATCAAGCATTGCATTATCCATGATGAATTGTAGAAAAGAGAAGTGGTTCTCCAATATATCTCCACGTATGAGTAGATAGAAAATGTTTTGTTAAATCTTCTGTCCAAGATGAAAAAGTTTGCATACTTAAGAAACAAGTTGGGGCTCATGGAGACGACTTCCTTATTGAAAAAGAAGAGATTACTCCCAGGTTGGGAGGGAGAACTAATGAGTTATTGATTTATGGACAGTCATTTTTCAGTTTGAAAAATGGTCAAGGATGAGCAGTTCCTTTCCAGTTTGGAAAGTGGTTTGATATTTCGGACGGAAAGGCATTTTCCAGTTCGAAAAATGGTCTAGATTGGACAATAATTTTCGTAATGAAAATGGTTCAATAGATTGTTGATATACCATAGACAACAATTCCCCTTGTAGCTAGTGTGGGGGAATGGTCTAGGAAATTCATTCTTCTTGGTAGTCACTCTGAGTAGTGGTAAAATATAATGGTCCACCTCGTCGGGTAGTCATTCTTTCGAAGTTCACAGTTGTGAGAAGTATTCAAAGAATGGTTCATTTTGGAGGTTGGTGCAGAACAATAATTTCCATTAGGAAATGGTCCGAACACTCATTCCCTAGGGAAGACTCATTATATCCAAGTTGAACTATGATTAGTGCCAGAGGAATGACCCAATTAGGTGAATGATCCAAGTTCATCTATCAAAGACATGCATTCCCTAGGGTAGACTCAGTCTCTCCAGGTTGCACTATGACTAGTGCTGGAGGAATGGCCCAGTTAGGTGAATGGTCCAGGCTCATAAATCAGGGATAGTTATTCTTCTATGCCTCAGAAGAATAGTCCAGATAGCTCATGGATGATGTTTTACATTCTGAGGGAAGATGCTCTTCCATATCTCACAGATGTGAGTGGAAGAATGGTCCATATGACTCAATTTATATCATAATATTGTTTTATTCAGGTTGATATCAGGTGATATGATTGCTATGGATACTGTATGACTCTGGACAATAGATGTATGTTACTATGGTGGATGTGTTCCACTATTTGTGACTATGTGTCGTTGATTAAGTAGTCGTGTGCTACTTGGTGTGGTTGTGTACCACTATATAGTAGTTGTGTACTACTATGGATAGACACAGTTATGTTCTATTGAATGACATTGTTTTGATTTCCATGTATACTATCAATATGTGTTGAAAATGATTATCAACTAGATGGATAGTCAGTGTATTGATGGACAGACATTCTCCAGATGAAAAATAGTCCAGGACATTTATTCTTCTAGGATGTTTGTTTGGATTAGAAGAACAGTCCTTGAAGCCCATGGTGTGGCTTCCAACATATGTTAGAATAGTTATTCTTCTAGGACATATGCCTGGATTAGAAGAATGGTTCTTATATCACTCTGTGGAGTGAGTGACTTATTCAACATCATGCTTGATTACTTAGATGGAGTATGGCTTCGTGAGATGATGCAATTGATGCTATCAAATGATACTGCTAGTGATGATGGTGCTCATGATATAATCATGAGACAAATTGTATGGCTATGATGATGCTACCTTTTGAATGGTATGTTTGTGCTCAAGACCATTTCTTTCAATACCTCACTAGCTAGGAGGGAATGTTGATATTATGGTAGTTGCGGGAGGTATTAACCTCCACATGTAACTCTGACAAGAATAGAATATTTCGATAAGAAAGAAGAAACCCTCAAGCATTGGACATAAACCTAGAAGACAAGTCGACTAAAGGAAATGTTTAATATTGAGTTTTTAGCCTCTAGAATGAGAAGTCAGCCTAGAAAACTAAGGAGGAGCAATATAAATACAGGACACCAGAGCTCAATTGACAGACACAGCTCGCAACTACATAAATTTAAGAGTGCGCACTGCATAAATTTAGTAAGTGCACAAGTTTGGAGAGTAGCTGCAGCTGCAACTACTGCAACTTGTATTTTTAGTTTAGGCTTGGACTTTCTCTTGGTTATGGTTTAAAATTTCTTCCTTGTGTGCTAGCTCTGGAGAGAGGTATGCTACATTGATTGGCTATTAGGCCTAGGGTTTTCTTCCATTCTTCTACAAATATTCTCTGTCAAGGTTAAGGTGCTCGGAGGTGGCTTCGACCTAAGGTTGGATGACAATATTGTTACATTGTCTATGGTGAAATGAGCACACATATTATTTCTAACAACTGGTTTACAATATTCCATTCCAAACCTCTTTAGCATTTCTATGATATACTTAGTTTGAGAAATAAAAATTCCTTGGTTTCTTTGATGTAAGACACAAAAAGAAGGATAGTTCTCTTCTCCTTCACTTAAAGTCCTAGTCTTCTTAGTTGAAGATTTCTCATCCCACCTCTTCCTTCCAAAGTTTCTGACCAATTCCTTCCCTCATGATAATTTCACACAATACACTTTGATTTCCACTCATACATAGATTTCCCTGAGAACCACCTTACCCATGATATGAAATTCTAAAGAAAGCTCGAAGATGATAAAAAAGATGGATCAGAATCAAAAGGTCATTGTTCACATTGATGATCATTTTTACCTTGCTTGCCAATGCAGTTATTTTAAGAGTTTAAATGGAGAGGTACTATGATGGTGTCATAATTTTCCTAATGGCTCCATATCCACCATTCAATAACATGTTGACAAATTGGAAGACAATGATCATAGAGAGGTCTTTTGAATAGCTATAGGGACAGTCTAGATACAAAACCATCGAATTCCAATTTTCCAAATCATATCCATGAAGTTTGTGCACAATTTTGGAAATGTAGGTTGTGTCATGTTTTTGGAAGGCATGCCGACGAGGGCTAATGGAAGAGAGAACAAGAAACTTTGAATATTTTACCTGTATTGTTCAGAAATCGGGGGAAAAGACGTTTTTGTGCCAGGGATGCAAATACCAAATATCTTATATAAAATTTTATATAAAGCTCATTTTATATAAAAATTTAGTCGGACTACTATCCTGTTGTAAAGGACCATTGATGGGAAAACTTGAATTGCTCGACAGACTTTGTGCTTATTTTGAGGCAATGTCTGTTGTGTTATCCGATGGCTTCATGTAATGATGAAATAATGAAATAGATTTTGTTTGGGATAAGTGAAAACTCTTTCAACGGTTTAAGGATCACTTTGTGGAAGGGTGTTTCCCAACAGTACATTTATGGTATATCTCAACTTAAATTGCACGTTTGTTGTTTGTAAATATTAAAACTTGTTTACAGTTTAATATGAAAACTTGTTTAATGTTTATTTCACTAGTTTATAATGTTTGTTAAATATTATTGTTAATGTTTTTGATTTGGATAAGAGAGTTTTATGTTTGAGATTAAGGTTAAATATAATAAGAAAGTACAGGATGTTATTAAAGATAATTCCAGTAATAACGATTAGAGATATTGATTTTTCTGGCATGCTATTTAGGATGCAAAAACTTTTTGGTCTTGGAGTAAAACCCAAAACAGATTCTGATTAGTTGTTTCATGTATGAGATTAAGGTTAAATATTATAAGAACGTACACTATACTCTTAGAGGTAGTTTCAACAATAACCACTAGACATACTGATTTTCCTAGAATATTATTTACACTAGAAAGCTCTTTTGGTCTTGCAGTAAAACCCAAAACATATTCTTATTAATTGTTTCAGATATGAGATTAAGGTTAAATATTATAAGAAAGTACATGATGTTATTAGAGGTAGTCTCAATAATAATCAAATAATCACCAGAGAGACTGATTTTTCTTGCATACTATTTAGGCTGCAACAATAACCACTTGTTATGCGATGACAATGAATTCCTCATGTTTTTCAGCGTTGGTTGTAACTAAGAGACCAAATTAGAATATGGATGTGAATACATTTAATAATCAGTTTCCTGTGTAAATGTATATAAATTTATGTAAGCCCGTAGAAGCAGATAAGGGATGTTGTGAGAGAGGATATGAGAGATGTATGACTAGAAGGAGTCTGTTGTAATATCTATGATCTGAATAATAAGACAGTCAATGCCTTCGCTTGGTGGACTTAGCCCAAATCTTGGGTGAACCAGGTAAATCTCTGTGTTTTTAATTCTTTGTGACTATTCTTGGCTTATGATATTTGTGTTTCCGCATTTACAAATATAAAAATTGGTATCAGAACTTGGGAGCATTTTAGTTGTGGAAGAAAAGAGTTGTTGCGCACAGACTCAGTAGGGTGAGGGAGCTCCGTTGGTTTACATATCCACTTACATCTCCACTAGTTTACATCAACGAGCTGAGCGATTTCATTTCTCGGTTTACATCAGCTTGCTGAGCGCCGATTTTTTGCATCAACGTTGGTGTTCCTACTGGAGGGGAGTGATGATTAGTAGTACACTTAAGAAATTCACAAATTTCAAAAACAACGCCGGTCTATTTGTTTGTGGAGAGCGTCGATCCTTTCAAGAAACACTCGCATGGTTTTTTGAAAAAAATTTAAGGTATAAAGTTTTTTACAATATTTGGAATTAAAGTATTGTTTGCATAAAACAAAAGCGTGGAGATGCTTTAAAAGGTTTTTTATGGAGTAAAAATGTATGAAGTAAAAATGGAATTAAATATTATTTGCATAAAACAAAAGGGTGGAGGATGCTTTAAAAGGTTTTGTATGGAGTAAAAAGTAAAGGTGAATTTTATTTTTTATTTTTTAAGAGGTGAGGTTAGTAAAAATGATTTTTATTAAACTTTTTGGAGTTTATACCATTATTCTTCCACATTTTTTAAAGGGCCTTGGTTTTATAAAAAGTGTTTGTTTGGAATTTTTTCCTTTGCTAATGGCAAAAACTCAGAGTGCTAAATTCGAAATTGAGAAGTTCAATGGAAAGAACAATTTCGAGATCTGGAAGATTAAGATGCACGATTTGCTCGTGCAAAAAGGCGTGGTGAAGGTGCTTTTGGGAAAAAAAAATTAACCCACGACCATAATAGATGAAGACTGGGATGAAATCGATGCGAGAGCACTGAGTGCCATACGCCTGTGTTTGCCCAATGATGTTCTATTCAATATTGTCTCAGAGAAGACAATAGTCGGTTTGTGGACGAAGCTAGAAAGCTTGTATAGGACAAAATCCTTGACGAACATGATCTTGCTGTAAAGACAATTGTACAATTTGCGCACAAAGGAAGGTACGAAAATAGTTGATCATTTAAATACTTTTAATACTCTCTTAGTTTAGTTGACCAGCATGGGAGCAAAATTAGATTCTAAAGACAAGGAAATTACATTATTGTGTTCTTTGCTTGCGTCATGGGATAAATTTGTTACCTCTATTAGTTTCATCACAACATAAAGTATTGAGTTTGATGTTATTGTTGGAGCACTGTTGTCTGAGGAAACAAGGAAGAAAATCAATTCAGAAACCTCTACATCTGAGGCGATGATGGTTAGAGGCAGACCTAAAGAAGGAGGACAGGGTCAGAGGGATTTCTCTTGGTCAAAGTCGAAGAGAAGAAAGAGAAATCTTAAGTCGTGGTTTTGTGGAAAATCGGGACACCTGAAGAAGTCTGTTGGAAGTGACAACAAGCCTCCAAAGACAACCCTCCAAAAGAAATGAAGGAAGTGAACACAACTGAAACAGGTTCAACAACAAGTTTAGGTATGAATGATGAAGTTTTATCAATTAGTATTGGTTCACGTCATGATCAACAGTGGTTATTAGATTCCAGTGCTTCAAATCACATGGGTCTTCATAGACATTGGTTTGTTACTTACTAGTCTATAGATGATGGATAGTTTACATGGGAAATGATATCTCGTGTAAAGCTGTGGGAATTGGTAGCATTAAAATTAAGATTTTTGATGGAACTGTTAAAATACTAACTGATGTGAGACATGTACCTGAGCTTAGGAAGAGCCTAATTTCTTTGGGAGTCTTAGACACTGGAGAATATAAGAGTATTGTTTAAGGTCGAGTTATGAAAGTATACAAACGAATCCTACTGGTTATGAAAGCGAAGAAGGTTGGTAACATGTTTTTGTTAGAAGGAAGAATTGAGTCAGATGATGCGACAACAGTATCTGAGAACGATAATGATTTTGTTCGACTGTGGCATCAATGGTTGGGCCATATGAGAGAACAAGTATTGAAGTTATTATCTGATCGTAAGTTACTTCCTAGTCTAAAGTATTTAAAGTTAGATTTATGGAAGAACTGTATTTATGGAAAACAGAATAGGCAGAGATTTAAAACCGAAAAACACACCAGTGAAGGAATCCTTGATTATATCCATTATGATGTTTTGGGACTATCCCCTACTGTTTCGTATGGAGGATCATCATATTTTGTAACTTTTATAGATGATTTCTCTAGGAAGGTGTGGATCTATATGTTGAAAAGAAAGGTTGATGTGTTTACTGTTTTCAAGCAATTTAGAGATTTAGTGGAGAAGAGCACTGGTAGATCCATTAAATGTTTAAGAATTGATAATGGTGGTGAATTTATGTTAATGGAATTTGAGAATTATTGCAAGGATTTTGGGATTGATAGGCATAAAACCACTACCTATACTCCTCAGCAAAATGGAGTTGTTGAATGCATGAACATGACTCTTCTAGAGAGAGCAAGGAGTATGCTTAGTAACGCCAATTTGCAGCAGGAACTATGGGCAGAAGAAGTAACTACAACTTGTTATATGGTGAATCGATCACCATCAACAACAATAGAATGCAAGATTCCTGGAGAGGTATGGAAAGGTCAACCTTGTAATTATTCTAATCTTAAAGTTTTTGGTTGTGAATCCTATGCTTTAATTCCAAAACATTAGCGTTCTAAATTATATCCAAAATAAAAAAGGCTTATCTTTGTTGGATATGGTGATGGTATTAAGGGGTACAGGTTGTGGGATCCTACTGCCCACAATATCACCATTAACAAACATGTAATATTTGATGAATCATCTCTCATCAAATCAGTTGTAGATGTTCAAATCAATCAGGAAGAAGTACTTAAGTATCAACAGATTCAGTTTGAAACTAGTTCAAATACAGATGAAAGTGAACATGAACAAGTTTCTGAAGATGTTCATGAAGAGTTTCCTGTAGAGGAAGACATGGTTGATGATAAAAATCAACAGAATGTGGATGACCCACATGTTGATATTATGGTAGTTGCGAGAGGTATTTACCTCCACGTGTAAACCTGACGAGAATAGGATATTCCGGGAAGCAAGAAGAAACCCTAATGAGTTGGCTAATAACCCTAGAAGACTTGTCGGCTCAAGAAGATAACTTGTATTAGGTTATTAGGGAAAAGACTATGACGATTACTTGTTCTAGTAAACCAGGCATACCTCTACATGAGTCATTATATCATCCGTGATATCCATGGGTTGGAGCTCTACATCAGATGAATGAAAAGACTGTTCTCTAGAGAAATTGAACAAAGAGCATATGAAGAGCAACCTCAAGGCTTTGAGGTATACCAGAAAGAGACCCTTGTATGCAGATGGAAGAAGACAACTTGGTGGAGAACCTCCAATGCACAACAAAAGCATGGTGAATATTTTATAGAACAGAGATATTGTATCAAGATGATTACTCAGAAGATCAGATCTCATGATGACATAAAAAGTGCCACATGGATATGTTCTAGTTTTCCAACAATGATATACTTTATTGATTATAGCTACATGAAGCCTTCAGAGAAGACCAATGTTCCAGACCAAAGTACATTTGAAATCAAGCATTACATTATCTATGATGAAGTTCAGAAAGGAGAAAGTGGTTCTCCAATACATATCTCCACAGATGAGTAGATAAGCAGATATTTTGATAAAGATTATGTTCAAGATGAAAGACTTTGCGTACTCAAGCTGGAGCTCATGGAGATGAATTCCTTATTGAAAAAGGAAGAGATGACTCCCAGGTTGGGAGGGAGCATTGATGTATTATTGATTGATGGATATGATGAGAAGATTCTTTCCAGTTCAGAAAGTGGATTGAGATTTCTGACGGAAAAACATTTTCCTGTTCGAAAAATGGTCCAGATTGCTGATGTACCATAGACAACGACTTCCCATTGTGGTTAACATGGGGAGTGGTCTAGGGAAATCTCTCTTCTTGAGGGTTACTCAAGAAGACTAGCCCACCTCATCGGATAGTGACTTCCCATTGTGGTTAACATGGGGAGTGGTCCGTTTTGGAGGTTGGTGCAGGACAAACATTTCTTCTTATGGTTAACATGGGAAATGGTCCAGACAGTCATTCCTTAGGGCAGATTCATTCTCTCCAGGTTGCACTTTGTTTAGTGCCGGAGGAATGGCCCGGGGTGGGGAATGGTCCAGGTTTATCAATCAGGGATAGACATTCCTTAGGGAAGACTCATTCTCTCCAGGTTACACTTTGTTTAGTGTCAGAGGAATGGCCCAGGGTGGGGAATGGTCCAGGCTCAAAAATCAGGACAATTATTCTTCCTTGCTTGAGAAGAATAGTCCAGATAGCTCATCATTGATGTTTTACCTTCTGAGGGCAGATGCTCTTCCAAGATCTCACAGATGTGAGTGGAAGAATGGCCCAGATGATTCAGTTTATATCATAACATTATTTCTGTGCAGGTTGATATTAGATGATTGTTATGAAGACCGTATGTCTCTAGACAGTAGATGTATACTACTGTGGTGGATGTGATCCACTGTTTGATCAAGTATCTATGTGGTACTTGGTGTGGTAGTGTACCATTGGATGGTAGTCGTGTACTATTATGGATATACACGGTTGTATTCTATTGAATGATATTGTTCTGATTGCCTTGAAGACTATCAGCAGTGTTGAAAATAATTATCAGCCAGATGAATGATGAACAAACATTTCCCAGACAGATAATGGTTCACAACATTTAATATTCTAGATTAAAAGAATGGTTCTTGTATCACTCTGTGGAGTGATTATCATGTCTGATTACTTAGATAGAGTATGGTTCCGAGAGATGATGCAATTGATGACATTGATAGTGCTCATGACATAGTCATGAGACAATCTATACAACTATATTGATGCTACCGGATGAATGGTATGTTTGTGCTCAAGACCATTACCTGTAATACCTACCTAGATAGGAGGGAGTGTTGATATTATGGTAGCTGCAGGAGGTATTTACATCCATGTGTAAACCTGATGAGAATAGGATATTTCAGGAAGCAAGAAGAAACCCTAATGAGTTGGCTAATAACCCTAGAAGACTTGTCAGCTCAAGAAGGTAGCTTGTATTAGGTTATTAGCCTCCAAGAGAAGAAATCAGCCAGAAGAAATAATATATACTGAACAGACAGATACCCAAAATGATAAGTCGGCCTAGATAGTTACCCAGAATTACTATAAATACAGGAGGCCAGTCTTCATTCTAGCAGGCAGTCTCAGAATTGCAGAGCAACACTTGTGCGCACTGCAATGCCCAGTTCTGTGCGTAGGTTTGGAGGAGAGCTGCCATTGCAGCTGCTGTAGCTAGTAGATCACGTTTGGCTTGGACTATCTCTTGGTTAGGGTTTGGACTATCTAATCAGCTCTTGTTGGTGCACTATCCTTGGGGAAAGGTGCGCTACCCTTTGTTTGGCTATCTAGCCTAGGGTTTTCTTCCAGAGTAATTCTCTGTCAAGGTTAAGGTGCTAGGAGGGTAGCTTCGGCCTATGGTTGGGTGACAATAGTGATATTGTCAATGGTAAAATGAGCACATCCATTATATTCTAACACCACAAACTTCCCTAAGGAGGTCTATGCGGGTCAGAGTTCCTCCAAGAAGGTATGATGATTTTGTTTCGTCAATTTCTTTAAGTACTAATGATGATGAAACTTCGTGCTATCAGGAAGCTGTGAAGGGTTCTAACAATGATAAATGGAAAGAAGCAATGAAGGATGAAATGAAGGCATTAGAGAGGAACGCCACATGGGCCCTAGTAGAACTTCCAAGAGACAGGAAAACTGTAGGTTGCAAGTGGGTCTACAAGTTGAAGAAGGGTGTTGATGATAAGGTGGAAAGGTACAAAGCAACGCTGGTTGCGAAAGAATATTCTCAGAAAGAAGGTATTGACTTTCATGATATTTTTTCACTAGTTGTTAAGTCTGTTTCAATTCGAATTGTGTTAGCATTAATTGCATTACTTGATTTGTAGTTGGAGCAGCTAGATGTTAAGACTGCTTTCTTACATGGAGATTTGTATGAGGAGATATACATGGAACAACTTGAAGGGTTCATTAATCACAATAAGAAATTTGTTTGCAGGCTCAAGAAATCATTGTATGGTCTGTGGCAGTCGCCCAAACATTGGTACAAAAAATTTGACTCTTTCATGGTGAGCCAGAATTATACAAGGAGTGAGTATGATCATTGTGTCTACTTTAAGAAATTGAATAATGGCATATTCATTATCTTAGTATTGTATGTTGACGATATGATTTTAGCAAACAAAAGAATAACTGAGATCAACAAGTTAAAGGATGAGATGGCTAGGACGTTAGATATGAAAGATCTAGGAGTAGCAAGGCAGATTTTGGGCATGGAGATATTCAAAGACAGGAGGAATGGTAAGCTTTGGTTGTCACAACAGAAGTATGTTGAGAAGATACTTTTGAGGTTTGGTATGAATGATGTGAAACTAGTTTTAGTCCCTTTGGCTTCCCATTTTAAGATTTCTTCAAGTTTATGTCCTAGTACAAAAGAAGAAAAGGAATATATATCTTGAATATCATATGCTAATGCAGTAGGAAGTCTAATGTATGTGATGGTTAGTACAAGGCTAGAAATTTCACATGCAGTTGGGGTTGTTAGCAGGTATATGGAAAATCCAAGTAAAGAGCACTGGGCAATAGTGAAATGGGTGCTTCGGTATCTGAGGGGCACACGTGATTACTGTATCACTTATAACAGTGGTTGTGAATTAGTTTGTGGATATGTTGATTCTGATTTTGCAGGTGATTTGGACAAGAGAAGGTCGACTTTAGGGTATGTCTTTACTCTTGCAGGTGGAGCTATTAGTTGGATGCCAAAGCTACAGAAAATTGTTCCTTTATCCACTACAGAAGCATAATACGTAGTTTCTTCACATGCTTGCAAAGAGGCACTTTGGTTGAAAGGTTTGTTTGGTGAGTTTGGAAGGATGCAGGACAACGTAAAGTTATTTTGTGATAATCAAAGTGCTATTCACTTGGCTAAGAATCCAACCTACCACAGTAAAACAAAACATATACCTATCAAGTACCATTTTGTAAGACATGTCATCGATGAACGTGGAGTCTCTCTTTAGAAAATGCATACAAAAGAGAACTTCGCAGACATGTTCACAAAACCAATACTTTTAGAGAAGCTATGATGGTGCTTAGCTTCTCTTGGCTTGCAGAAAAGGTGATGAACAAAAGGAAAGAGCAAGG
Organism: Picea engelmannii; assembly: GCA_009831015.1. Classification (NCBI taxonomy): domain Eukaryota; kingdom Viridiplantae; phylum Streptophyta; class Pinopsida; order Pinales; family Pinaceae; genus Picea; species Picea engelmannii. Next base: position 170,645 of record ML807787.1, read on the forward strand.
TATCATGTTAATTGTTGTCAAGGTGGAGATTGTTATACAATGACAATGATTTCTTACTGTTTTTCAGCGTTGGTTGTAACTAAGAGACCAAATTAGAATATGGATGTGAACGCATTTAATAATCAGTTTCTTGTGTAAATGTATATAAATTTATGTAAGCTCGTAGACGCAGATAAGGGAGGATGTGAGAGAGGATATGAGAGATGTATGAGTAGAGGGAGTCTGTTGTAATCTCCATGATCTGAATAATAAGAAAACCAATGCCTTTGCTTGGTGGGCGTAGCCCAAATCTTGGGTAAACCACATAAATCTCTATGTTTTTCATAATATATGAATGATGTTTTTCATGATATATGGATGGTTCATTTCTTACCATACATTTGGATGTTTTTCATGATATATGGATGATTCATTTCTTACCATACATGTTACAAGAGAGCTTGCAAAACAACTCTAATGTTGCCATTTATATATCTAAATAGTTGGTTTCTATCCTATATTCACAATTTGGTTATATAATGGAAATTTTAACTAAATTAATTTACATATAAAATTGAAAAAAAGTGAAAGTATGTACAAGTATTTACATATATGTGAAGATGATGTAAAAAATAGTTTAAAATTTTCATTTTTATATAACAATATGAAAATAGAATTTATATATATATTTTTATTAATATATAAAATAGTTTATATATATTAAAATTATAATGATCTTGATGTTTATTTTTATGTTTTTGGAATTTATATATATATATATATTTTTATTAATATATATATGTGAAGATGATGTAAAAAATAGTTTAAAATTTTCATTTTTATATAACAATATGAAAATAGAATTTATATATATATATTTTTATTAATATATAAAATAGTTTATATATATTAAAATTATAATGATCTTGAGATGTTTCTTTTTATTTTTTTAGAATTTATATATATATTTTTATTAATATATAAAATAGTTGATATATATCAAAATTATAATGATCTTGGGATATTTCTCCTTATGTTTTTGGAGTATAAAAATAGTATTTTAAAGGAATTTAAATAATAATTTATTTATTTAAAAGTTTCATAAACCAAGTTTAACATGGACATTAGTCTTGTTTTTTTTTTTTTATCATCATAAATAAAAATTTATAAAATTTTTTGTAAAAATTTAAAAATCAATATAAATATAATACATGTTATAATAATAATAATAATCTATTTTTAAGGTCACCGCCCAACGATTTGACTGGTAAAGTCTACAAAGGTATACATACCCTACCCCCTTTGGATTTGAACTTATGACCTCTTAAGAGGAAACACATGTTCTTAACCATTAGGCCCACTCAGACTGTATATTTATATATTTTTAAATTGTATATTTAGAAACTTTAAATCTAAATTTATATAGTTTTATAAATTTATAAAAATAATCCATTTAAAATATTAAAAAATTATATAAAATTATAGATATTAATAAAAAATTTAAATGTAATGTTTAAAAGTTCAATTAATAAACCTGATATGCCAAATCCAAAAATAAAATAATTATATTCCTGTACCCCTTAACAGTACGTTCTCTCGCCACTAGACCAAATCCGCGAGGGCAACTTTAAATTTGAATTTTTAAAATATAAAAAATTATTAATTTATATTGTAATTTTAAATTTGAATTTTTAACATATAAAAAATTATTAGATTTTATATTTTATGGATATGTGTTATTTATTATTTTAGCTATCTATACCAATAGTAATGAATAAATGGATTATTCTCTCTTAAATAGTTTAAGATGGATTTATGTTTTTATAATTTTATGATACATTAAATTTGATTATATATATTAGAAATATTTTTTGATTTTTTTTAGGGTGGTTGTTTTTAATTTATAAGGAAATTGTGAACTAAACTACCCCTAGGTTAATCCAATTTTTTAGTAGGGCATTTTCATGGGCCATTTTCACTAAGGCATCCATGTGCAACCTTAATGTACAAATTTCACCTAATAATCTATAAATTTGACCTAATGGGTTGCAAATTTCCTTCCAATCTTGTTTACAATTTATTTCCTCTCTATTCCTTTATTTAACTATGAATAATTCACCACATTTACCAAAACCTCTCAAGGGGAGACCTATCCAAGTAATCGTACATGATCTTTGTGAATATACAAAATAGTTAGAGAAACATAGAGAAGAAAGATAAGCCAAACTTCAAATAGAGATAGAGGTAATGCTTGATAATAAGTTTGGATCCTCTGAAGACAAATTTAAGAAAAATACATAAACAATAAAATAATAGGGTTGGAGAATAAGTGCAAAAAATGGAGATTAGATTACAAGAAATGGAAAAGCAAATCCAAGAAAAGAAAAAAACTACCCGAGAAGGAGAGGTTCATAATCTAAAAAATCTTAATATAAGGAACAAGATTAAAGAGCTAAAACAAAAGATAAATAAAACTTTGGCCCTAAATTTAGTTTGGAAGGTAAATTGGATATCAAACACATCAAATAGGAAATGCATAAGCTTATAGAGTTAGACCATAAGCATAACAAAAGAGCCATGAACCTCATAATTTTTGGTTTGAAAGAGAAGAATGATGAGAACACTCTAGCACTAGTAAGGAAGAACTATAAATTAAATTACAAATTGAAACAACATGTTTTATAGAAGCAAAGAGTTAGATCTCATATAGGCTCTGTCTGGGATGTTATACGAAATTCTTCCTGACGCACCGAGGTCGAAATATGACCATAGACATAAGCCCGGGTCTCATGCCGATGACATCATAGGATCCGTAAATGTTAAAGATACAGACTTGGTGACAAGATAGTTGAAAGTGTCATCTCTAAGTCAGTCTGTAGGAGGACAAGCTTCGTTTGTGTCCTCCACTCCCACTTAGTCGGTTGATGTACATTCTATGCAATCGTCGACTAACCTGAATGGTAACCAGCAACCAAGACAGAATAAAAGCAAAGGATGTGCTAACAATCATAAGGGTGGGAGGAATAATGATAATAAACCCAAGGACAATGCTAATAATGATAGATTGGAGTTTAATGTTGGCAAGGGAAAGAAAGAGAAGAGAAAGGTGAAATTCCCTTATAAGCTTTGTACTGATGATCACCTTAGCCACTTGTGCCCCAAACTCAAGGAAGCTACGAGGATTTTAGCTCTACCACCCACTGTGTTGACTAATCCTTTCCCACATAATCAACACCTGGCCTCGATCTCCTTTAATGTCGAAAATGCGTCGAGAGGGAGTCAAAACCCACCGACGCATGATGGTGACCATCTATGCATCAATATGGTCAAGTCTCAGGTTAATGTAGCCACTTGGTCTCGTGATTATAGTTCTTCATAGAATGTTCCAGGTCTAGAGTCTCCCCCTCCTTCGGAGATTCCTTTACAGATCGAAAATCCAGAGCCTCTGCCTTGTATTCTGAAATGAGTACTCAAGCACTCTACCCACAACCCTAATGCTAGAGCCGCCCAAAATTACTCTATTTTTGAGGATCTGGGTCCAACCCCTTGCGCGATGTCGGCTTTGGAGGTACTCCAGACATGTCCCTCACAAAGGAATGCCTTGTTATATTTGTTAGGAGCTCTAGACCCCTATGGCTCTAAGTTTATGAAGTTTGACGTCACAGATGTGAAGCCTCGCTTGCCTTACCATGTGGATTTCCAAATCCATGTGGATTATTTAAAGTATACCATCAAACGTATTTTTATTGATGAAAGCAACGCAACATGTGTGATGTCCCTAACCTGTTGGAAATCCATTGGCTCTCTGACCCTCTCTCAATCTTCGACCATGTTGACTTCATTTGATGGTCATTCTTTCTATCCCCACGGTATTCTTCTAGCCTTGCCGGTCCAGTTCGGGGGGAAGACGATGGAGGTGAATGTCGAGGTGGTTGATGCACCCCTTGAATATAAATTATTACTAGGGCGTAACTGTACTTATGCTATGACTACAGTCGTATCATCTGTTTTTTGTACCTTATGTTTTCCTCACAATGGGAAAATTGTGACGATTGATAAGTTGTCCTTTGTGCACACTAGTCCCAATGCATCAGTTGGACGGTCGATCCCTGTGATCGACAATTCTCAGCCGAAAAATAAGGATATTGGTGTTGGAATGTATTCATCCCTTATGGGTACCTTTGATTTTGTGGCACCAATTCATCATATCTATGCCATGTCCAATAGGTTTGCTTCATCAATGAGGTCTTTTCCTTTCCACACTTCATATTTTAACGATCCTTGGACCCTACCTTCCTTGACTGCAGCTTGTGAAGGTTAGTCACATATTGGAATGGCCATGCCACTGTCGGCAACAAAGATAGTGTATCAGGATGTTCTTGACTCTTCTGTGGACCCAGATCATGTGTCCTCGCAGAAAGACGAAGAGGATCTTGTTCTTAAGCCTGTATGGGCCACTTCATTGTCTTGCTCACATGAATGCCTCGGTGATACTTTACCCTTGGATGAAGCAATTATAGAGACCATGATTGGTTCTGATAGGCCATGGGATGATATGCATCATCACTCTTATTTCGTCCGATAGCTTGCTAGAATCGAACAAGATGATTTTAGATCTACCTTGTGCGAGATAGTCAGTCATGACATATTTCCTCTTGATACGCACGACATTTATGCTGAGGGAAACATGGCGAGTATCTCTCCTACCGTCATGATCGATATCTCTTGTATTCCTGGTAAAGTTAAAAATGTATATATCAGTGCAGATTGTTCACTGGAATAAATTATGATCTACACCGAGATCTTCAAATAATTTTGTGATGTATTCGCTTGGTCATATGAAGAGATGCCCATAATTGACCCTTGAATTGTCAAACATGAGATTAAAACCTACCCGGATGCTAAACCTGTTCGACAACGAATTAGAGTTGTCAATCCTAGGAAGGCCCCTGCTATTAAGGCAGAGGTGGAAAAATTGCTTAATGCAGGTTTTATCTACCCGGTTCCCTTGACTGAATGGGTATCCAATACCATTCCCATGAATAAGAAGAAAGGAAACATCTGTGTATGCATGGATTTTCGATACCTAAATAAGTCATGTCCTAAAGACAACTTCCCGACACCTTTCATTGATCAGATTATCGATGAGTGTGCGGGAAGTGAGTTTTTTTCCTTTATGGATAGATTTTTAGGATACAACCAAATTCAGATTAAACCCGAGGATCAAAATGATGTAATTTATTTGTCGTTGGGGTACTTTCACATACCAGAATATTCCTTTCTACCTTAAGAATGCTGAAGCGACCTTCAAATGAGCCATGACCTTCACTTTTCACAATCTCAAGAATATATTCTAATCTTATCTCGATGATCTCACTACTCAATATCACAAGAGAGTGGATCACTCTACCCACCTTTGGCTAGTTTTTGAAATATGTCGCTATTATCGCATCTGTTTAAACCCTTATAAGTGCATCTTTTGCATTAGGTCATGTCGTCTTCTAGGATTCTTAGTCTCTGATACTGGGATCATGGTGAATACTTTAAAGGTTGAGGCAATACTTCGATTGCCTCCCCCATGCACTATTTGTCAGCTTCAAGATTTATAGGGGAAAGATAACTTTTTACGTCGGTTTATAGTAAACTATGCCAATATTACTAAGGTTTTCATGTGTCTCTTGAAGAAGGACACTTTGTTTATATGGGATGAGAAATCCCATGAATCCTTTGATGCTCTTAAGAAAGCCTTGGTATCGACGCCTCTATTGAAGCCTACAAACTACAGTAGATATTACTTTCTTTATATAGCTGCGTCCGAAGGGACGATTGGTATGGTTTTAGTTCAGGAGGATGATGAGATCCATGAGCATGTTGTCTACTACCTTTGTCGAAATCTAGTCAGTCTTGAACTCAAGTACTCTCATGTTGAGAAGCTAGCTTTGGATGTCATACAATGATTCAAAGACTATGGTACTATATATTTCTTTGCAAAACTACCATAGTTGTTGATGTCAATCCATTTCAATACGTCCTTACTAGGCCTATCATAGGGGGAAAATATAATAAATGGATTATCATCTTTTAAGAGTTTGATCTTGATTTTTCTTCAACAAAATCCAAGAAATCGTTAGTTTTTTCCAAGTTTATATCGAACTTCCCTTGGTTAGATGAGGATTTTATTCATTTCGATTCATTTGTGGATGAACACATTTTTCTTGTCTCATCTTCGAACCCATGGTATGGAGATATTTCAATCTATCTTCAAACCTTGAATTTCTCTCAACATCTTTCGAGAGAAGATCAACGATGCATACGATATCAAGCCAGAACTAACTTATCATCGGTGACACTTTGTATCACTGAGGCGTAGATAATATCTTGTGTCATTGCTTGAATCACAAGGAAGTTGATTCCATTCTTAATGATTGTCACATTGGGGCTTGTGGTGGTCATCTATCTGTGCTTGCGACAACCCTAAATATTTTGCGAGCCGATTATTTTTGGCCGTCTATTTTTAAAGTTTTTGTCGAAGCAGTCAAGAAGTGTCCTCCTTGATAGGTGTTCACTCGAAAGATGCACTCGCATCCAGATCCTCTTCACCCGATCATTACCATCGGTCCCTTCCAAAAAATCCAAGTGGGGAGTGGATTTTTTGGATTGCAACCCAACTTCGGCTAGAGGGCATCAACATATTATCGTGGTCGTAGACTACTTTACTAAGTGGGCTGAGGCTATGACTACAATTAAATATGATGGTAATACTTCTGCATTTTTCGTGTTCAATCAAATTATAGCCCAGTTCAGAATCCTGAGTGAGATTGTCACTGATTATGATAGTCACTTTCAGAACGAAATAATGAAATAATTAGCATCGAAACTGGGGTTTAAACATGGTCATTCTTCCCCTTACCACCCCAAGGAAAATGGACAAGTATAGGTTGTGAACAAGTCTCTCAAGACCATTTTGCATAAAACTGTCAGCCAGAGAAAATCTAATTGGCATCTAATGATTTACCCAACGCTTTGGGAATACCAAACCTCGGTTAAAAATTCCACCAGTTTTTCTCCTTTCTAGTTAGTACACAGTGTCTGTTCGATCCTACCTATTGAGTGTGAAATACCTTCTCTTAGATTGGAAGTTAAGCTCCTACCTGACACTTTTGATCTCTAGCAAGGCCTCGTATACCTAGAGAGTCTAGATGACCAGCATCAAGACACCTCTATGACTATTGAAGCAAATAAATGACGTGTCAATATCCAATATGATAAGTATGTCCATCCTCACCAGTACACTGAGGGTGACTTGGTCCTCTTGTATGACTAAGACAAAGAACCACTCAGGGTAGGCAATTTCAACCCCATGTGGCACAGCCCTTATATCGTGTGACGTGTCTTAGAAAAAGGGGCCTATGAATTAGAATATTACAAAGGGAATATGTTGGTTGATCCTAGAAATGGGCTCTACTTGAAAATATATTATGCTTGAGCTCGAAAGCTTGGGCGTAAATCTTTATATACTAGTGTATCTTAGTGTATATATCTTTTCCATTTTGTTCATAGGCTTGCTTATCGAGTTTTACCTTGGTTGGTAGATGTCAATAGGATCTTCATTTTACTTAGGATTCGAAGATGGTACCAGTTGTCATACACAAAACTTGGATTCCACCGTGTTGAGCACTCAACACACCCTAAACGATTTTGTGAAATTTCTTTTTTTTTGGGTACCACTTATCATTTTTTTGAATCAGAGTCAGTGTTGTGGGATGGATAGATTTATATGTTGTTATTGAGTCTTGTTAACAATTATTCTTGTTTATTTTGAAGTTATTGATGGATTGATTTTAGAGTAACATGGCATGGAGGGCCTAAAATGCACATGGTTTAAAAAATTTCAACAATTCGCCAATCGAAAATTTCTAGTATATAATGCAGTTCTTTAACATTGCCGATATGTTTTTGGCATCAGTGAGATCCAAGATATAAATCACAAATACTGACAACCATAAAAAATCGCTGATCGCTGATACATTTTCGGCATCGGCGAAATCTGAGGGACGAAACTGTGAAACATTAACCGTCACAAATCGCCCATCTCCCATCACCGATACATCATCGACATTGACAGGATGGGACATTGTAGTCAGGGATGTATGTCTAAAGAAATCACCGATTCCGAAAAACATTAACCACATAGAGGTCAAAATCAACAACCACGTGTCTTTGCCGAATAAATATTTCGTATGACTCAGTATTTTCCTTGCATCCTCTTTTGAGGTTCCCTGTGTCATATCTATACTTACATGTCAGCATTTCACGTCAGCGCTGTACAATGGTGTTGGTCGACGTCATAAATTTTTCCTAAAGGTATCAACGAAACAATGTCTAAGGAAAACTGTTGATGTTGATTCACTCATTAACTTTTGGCAGACTGATAGTTCACCAAATGACGAGGTTTTTCATCGAACCCTCTTTATTCTACACCAACAATCCTGGTCGATCCATGTTGTTGTTCCATTCAAAATACCTTTCTATTTTCCGGACGTCGATCATATTGGTTTCTTATGAACATGAAAAGTCTTGGTAATTTGACGAGACACCCCTAGCTGAGGTAAGACATCATTTTGTGTTTTTGTAGAAAAATTAAATTTTCATGCAACCTACACCACGATCCTGTGCGCAGGCCAACCGTTGGAATTTGAATTCGTCGATGAACTACGAAAACCAGCTCCTACGTTTCCATCCCGTGTTGCATTTAATTCTAAGAATGGTGCATATTATGTAATAGATTGCACACATCACATTTACACTCCCAAATTTAATACTTGATGTGACAAGGTAAGTATGTTTTCTATTTAAATTTACAAGGTCATACCCAAACATGGTATTTTGTTCATAAATAACTCACCTCCCGAGGCAGACGAAGAAGCGTGATCAAGCATTGAGGAGGTTGCAGCCCACTCTCTGACTTTGATTACAAGTAAGACTAGGTTAATCTCTTGCGAGGAAGAGGTAAGAATTATCTTTATTATTTCTACACCTACGTTTGCGTCAATAACACTTCACTGGTTGGCTGGTGGCTCACTATAACATTTTTATTTTTGCATGAAAATGCCTCCAAGGAAGCTAACAACCAGTCACTCACTAAGAACGCCCAAAATAAAATACCTAGAGGTCGGTGAAGGGTCTACATTGGGTGATGCAAGGGAGCTTGATTTTTCCTCGAAGACGTAATCATTTATCCACACATCTACTAAAAAGGAGTTTTCCCAACCTCCGATGTTTGGTGACACAGAGGCAAGCACTAGATCTAAAATGTTCCTCCCACATTGGGGAGACTTGTATAGAAAAATCAATCAGGAGGATTACCTGGATTTCACACCCCATATCAACCCAAACATCACAATATTGGATGATCAAGTGTTACCGAACATCAAAAGATCATATCTACATAGGGTGGCTTGTCGGACCCTAGTTCTGCCCTGCATCAAGATCTTAGGATGGATAATTGACCATGCACATATAGTGAAATGGATGGTCAATAATGAGGAGGTTGAATGTGTTGGTTATTTCCTTCCAGTTGAGGTACAAAATTACTATAACCTCAGGGACCCAGAGGAGAGGTTAAACACAGATTTTGTGGTCAATTTTTATGAGTATCATGACACCAACAGGTTACTAGCCTCATGGTGGAGAGAAGAGAAAAAATTCACAAACATAAACACTAGCTGGTATAACAAAGTAAATCTCAGAGAGCCCTAGATGTATTTAATGTCTTTGATTTTCCGATTATATGGAGAAAAGGATTTCTCAAAATTTTCAGAAGCTTGGATTCCCTTAGCGTATACCGTTGCAATTTTTGGGAGTAGTTTCAATTAGGGATCCATTATCTCCAAGTAGCTAAGTATTAATATCCTATAGGCCTAGGCACTGAAAGAAGGAGAATTTCCAATCTTCTACATGGCATCCTACTTGCTGGACATAATCTGCGCAAGAAATGTCTTCGCAGGTATGAATTTAAGTTGGCATATTGTCGAATTGCCTACACATGTTTATTTCAGTATATTATGGGAGAATAGGTACAAAAGATCGTATTCCATGATATGTGATGGGTTCATAGCCAGGATATACTTCATTAACTTTAGAAAGTAATGCCCTAGGATTTTGGTGGCAATAAAAAATATGATAGCTAAAGTTTTCCAGTAGTACTTTGAAGAGACAAGCACCTATATCAGAATTTTTGGAGCTATTGGTGCACCCCACATACTCCCCGTTCATGTCCTGTATCATCTCATATTGGGAGAGATTTGTTACAAGACCATTTTACAAGGTTATAATGCTTCCTTGGTAAAGGATAAGAAGAGATATTTCATTCCCTATGGTTTTCACATAGGATTTTATATGGTCAAAGATACTACGCAAGAAAAACGAGAAGGGTTAAATAAGCTTGAGTATCGGTTCCCCACAGGCCTCTTTCACAAGCATGATCTGAAGTCTTAGCTCCCCAGTAGGCGTCGCAGGTATCCTCCTATTGGTCGTATGCTTGATAGTTTTTAAGATGAAATATTTACATAGGGTGCCCAAGACTGGGAGGAGGTGATCCATAGAAGGGCTAACCCCAATATCACCAAATTCAAAGCGATGACTATGGATGATAAAGTTGAAACAATACAAAAAACAGATCAAGAATCCCTCAGGGTAAGAGAAGAAAACAAAGCAGTAGAAGCAGCAGAGACATAGAGGAGGGGGTTATTGCTACTAGAAGAAGATGAAAGATCTAAACAAAGATTTGAAGAAGATCCCCCACTTAATCCTTTGATAGGACCCTTGAGGATTACCCCAGATGATACAATATATCCTGAGGAAGAGCTAAATGGCTCACAGATAATTCCACCAGAGGAGACCATTGACCAACAAAGCCCCAACTCCATGTCACCACAGGCAGGATCGTCGATGACTACTACGGCTCAACGAAGGTCAGCAAGAGAATCAAGTGGGATAGGTATGCCTACTGTCCTCATATATTTAATCACCATATATGACGATGAGGAAGTTCAAAAGCTTCACACATAGCCGTGGTACCAATTACAAAAGAGGAAGATCCAAGGGAAACATCTTCTCTAACTTCCGATGTTTAGATCCCAAATCCAGAGGAAGGTGACCATGAGACAAGGAACACTTTAGAAGCTAAACGTCTCAATCAACTAGGGACATAGCCTCAGAATGACAACTCCAAGAATGACTTGGGTGCTGGTAAACAAGAAGAATAAATGAAACAACCAAAAATCAATATCTCAACAACCGAACACCCAGCTAATGTCGATCCTTTTCCTACTTCCCCATCTAGGACGAAGACTCCATCAATCGAAGAGCACCTGCAGGAGGCCAAGTCACCAGAACATATAGAATATTCCCCTACTAAGGAAATAAGAGAACCCTCCATAGAACACCTCTACATGGTAGGAAACCTAGGCAATAATTTTCCCTGGGGAGATCAATAGATTCCTTAACTAGTAGATGAAATCCACGATATATAGGAATTTATTATGAAAGGAAAATAAAATATTTAATGAGAAGAAAAATCAAGAAAAGGTGTCTCACGCTCGATATCACACTTCTCATAACCACATAGTAAATATTGTTTCACACAAAAAATGCTAAGATGACTGAGCTAATCGGAGCAGGCATGACCATAACTGATGCCACTTTAGATAGGGAAAAAGGGGATGAATGGGAGGTAGCCACCATGAATAAAGAATTGGACCATCTGTGGCATCAAGAGGAGTACTACCAAAATTCAACTCAAGCATTGGTACTCTTGAAGTGTGAGTTCCAAGAAATGTATGCAGAATTCACAAGAGAAAGAGATCTTTTCATTGCTCGCATAGCTGATTTCCAAGAAGATATCCTCATGGGGTTGGAAACTTGTAATACATGCAGTGATGGTATGAAATGTTGGATTATTGAGAGGGGGGGTGAATTAGCAATAGAGCAATTTAATCATTTTTAACCATATAATCCAAGTGTTATATCAATGTAGCATTATCATCCAATAATTGCAGAGTAAATAAGAAATGAACAAATGAACAATCATACACATATGCAGTACACCAGTGTTTTACGTGGAAACCCAAAGTGGGAGAAAACCACATAATGGTTTTTCTTGTATGTCTTGAAGAATTACATTCATTGGAATCACCAACTTCCTTTGTTTTCTAGCTGCAACTAGAAGGAGGCTCCAACCCCCTAGTTTCTCAGGCTACAACATGAGGGAAGCTCCAACTCCCCAATTATTTGGGTACAACCAGAAGGAGGCTACAACCCCCTATGTTCTCTAGCTACAGCTGGAAGGTGGATACAACCACCTGTCCTTGCCCCGTCCAACCGCCCTGACGTATAAGTAGAATGATGGAACCATTGTCACACTATCACTGTGAGATATACTGCTGTAAATATGTACTAATCAACCCGTACCAAACAACCTGTACCAATAACCTAAACCATGCATCAACCATGCATCGACCTGTACCTCAACCTGTAATCAACATGTACCATAAACAAGTGCATCAACCATGCACCAACCTGTACCAACCAACCTGTAATCAACCTATAGCATAAACAAGTGCATCCAACAATGTACCAAGTATGTACCAATCATGTGTCAACTACTCATCAACTATGACTCATCAATATGTACCAACATCATCAACTATACACCTCATGTATGTGCCAACTCATCAACTACTCGTCTCAACCATGTACCCAACATGTACCTTAACCAAAATCCCTCATCAATTTCATCATCCAAATATGATTTGTAACTCTATAATAGACCTGGTGTATATGATCACATTCCTGTAAACCTTCCTTAACTTTAACAACAAGAGACTAGCATTTTCATCAAACTTTTCTTTAGTCTCAGATGACTAGTTTTGGATTAGTCAACAACCCTAACTTGAAATAATCAAAACTTTGTACCTGTAATGAATAAATATATGAAACTGATATACAATGTTCTTCAATGTGTTTTATGCAATTCCTCTAGGTTTCACTACTTGGAACCTCTAAAAAAAAAGAGTTATAGCAAAAATGGCATACCTTGCTGAATTCTGTCTTATTCTAGAGAGTGACCTTGTAGAGCGTGCCCCACACGGAATATTTATTGAATCAATATGAAACTATTACAAAACATACTGAAGAGTGTACTATAGCCAAAACATTTAGTCTTACTCAATTTGTATCTGTTATGAATAAGTTATGAAGTTTTTACCCGAAACACCTTTTTTAGATTAGTTTCAGGACTAGCCACAAACCCTATTTTCCATAGAGTGTAACTCCAAAAATACAAAAACCCACAAGATGAATATTTTACCATGGATACTTGGATATGTTTCCTCAATGGAATAGTAATTTCACAGTCTGAATCATTCTAGAAAAAAAATTATTGCGAAAATGGTGAGATGACTTGTAAATAACATACCTTAGAAAGCATCATCAAAGGAATTTATCCTTCCTTGAATTTTGGCCTTCTTTTCTTCACCTTTCCTCAGAAATTTATCTTAGATATCATTTGGTTACCACACACACCTATATATATATTCAATATTCTCAAGTGTGATGTAAAATGAGAGAGTCTTGCCTCTTATTTATACTCTTCAAGTAGCTTCCTTAAAAACATCTTCTAGGTCACTTTGCTCACTTTCCTTATTTTAGGGTTAACCCACTTCTAATTTATCCATTAAATTTATTATTGAAATAATTTATTTTGTATTCAATTTGAATTATAATACACTCATAACTTCACTTTATTATTTACCTTTTAAAATCTCTTAAACCACTTTGACTACTTTGACCTTTTGGGGATTCTAGATGACATATGAGTGTCCTCCAACTTCGTAAGGCCATAACTCTCAAACCGTGAGGAGTTATGTGACGTTCCACATACCACCAGAAATGGAATGACATGTACTATCCATATAGAATAGTATTACCTGAAAATATATCAAAACTCATACCATTATCTATCAAACAAACTTGGGTCCATTACCCAAACCTGGGTTCTCCAACTTCTCATGGCCATAACTCTCTAACCGTGAGGAGTTATGTGGCGTTCCACATACCACTGTAAATGACACGAAAAGAAATATCCATATAGGATAGTTTCACTGAAAAATTCATTGACCTTCATCTCATTATTCCACAAATAATCATGGGTTCTCTAACCATACTACGAGGATAACTCAATCCGCAAAGCATCTTCCCGTGAGGGATTTTACCATAAGGGGACCACTTTGGAGTTCATCCATTTGTACTTATTATCAACCATGACAATACAATAATGAGTCATGTTTACATCAAGCAAACTTGGGTCCATTACCGAAACCTTTGTGCTACTAGAATTTGCTACCATACTTTCTCCAAGGATTGACATCAATCTACAATATCACTCTCCAATAGTTGAAATCAGCGACAACCAACAATCCATACAAAATATCCATCAACCTAAGCCAAATTTTTGACATGAAAAGTCACATCAAGCCTTAGAATAGATAGACTACATCAACAGAGTGTAGAAGGGTTGAGATACATAAGAGCATGGCATCCAAGTACTGATGGATAGCAACATTGCTCGAATAAGGAAGGAAACTGAACACTGGGTAAGCATGGTCCAAGAACCTCATCGAAAATTGCAGGAAAGATGGGGAGAGTGTGAGAAAATTTGGGAGAAAATCGATCAGTAAATTAGGAACATCGACCTACCAGAGTTTTGTCCACCAGAGGATTTCATCGATTTGCATGACATAGTTAAACAACATGAAGAGAAAGTCCTGGCATGTGAAGTGGAGATTTCACAGATTTCAAGCATGATCCCAGGTCAAGTGAAGAATTTAATGGAACCCCTGATTAAATCTCTTGCAGTCCTACAATGTGTAAGTTTCAAGATAATCAAGTACAAGGAACAAGAAATAGAGATAAAGGAGGTCCTCTTCGCTCTGATAGATCAACACATGTTCCCATATGAAAATACATGCGAATATCTCTTCTTCAAGTGGTCAGAGTACGAGAGGAACCATACACTCCAGTAAAACCACTAGATGATCAAAGGAGAAGCAAGAGAGAACAGATATATAAAATCCTCCACTTGGCATTTCCTTAACTTAACACAATTGTAGTAGCTATTTTTAGTTTAGTTATTTTTATTAATAAGGACATCGACCTTGGATACAGGGTCGATGGTTTTGGAGAGAAAGACATTTTTTGAAATTTTGTTAGAGAACTATTTATGTGCAAGTTATTTTAATTAAGAAGTTTTGTTTAGAACCAAAGACACTTCTATCATCTAAGGCATGAATCTGATTGGACCAAGGGGGATTATCTCTGTCTTCAGATTCAATATTTGTTCATGTATTGAGTAAGAGTTGTTGTATCTGTTATTTAAAGTTATCTTATAATGCTGCAAAAGTTCTTGTATTTTAGCTGATGAATAGAAATCGATTGTGTTATCTTGTGATTGATAATAGAGCATTGAAAATTACTTTTCTTGCACTAAATTTTTGTCACGTGTATATCTTCTTTCTGTAACTATTATCTCAAACAATGTTGAAATTCTACTGATAAAAAATGGTATTAATGCTAGTTTGAAGTAGTTTATATCTTCTTCGTCTACATGCTAAGGTATAAAGGTTATCCTAACACAACCTTTCCTCAACACACAATATAAATTCCCTTTGTAATTTAGTTTAAGCTCTATCTTTGTTTTGTTATAAATATTAAGAAAATAACCTAAAAAAAGGAACCACATAGCCTGCGGAAAGGTTTCACATAAAAGATATATCTATTGATCACAATTAAAGCCCATTGATAAATCCAGCCAGATCACGGATCTGGAGAACCATACCACTCAGTAAACACTTTTGATTCTAATTGGGCCTCTCAAGCGGGTTTGGTTCCTATTGTTGAGTTAAAGGGATCTCAAACCCCTCAATACGCCGCTTGGGTCGTTTACTCACCCGAGGGTCAACTGGTTTCTTTAGGTGGCATTTTTCTAGGGCCATCAATGAATAATGTGGCCGAATATAGTGTCATTATAGAGCTTTTTCGAGATTCCATTTCATATGGTATTCGTTCTTTAGAAGTTATCCTGGACTCCCAGTTAGTAGTGTGTTAGTTGAATGTAAATTACCATGTGTGATACCCTACTCTACTCCAACGATTCCTACAGGTACAACTTTTGGAATGACATTTTTATTTTATTAATTATAATCACATACCTCGAAGTTCTAATTATGTATCTGATGCTTATGCTAATTATGTTTTAGATTGGAATTTGTCTCATAACTAAAATATATAAAACACATTCACCAATGTACACATTGTAATATAAGTAAATCTGAAGACCATTGTTTTTTATATTTCAAAAATATGGTGTTATAGTACAAAATTGGGGCTCACAGCCTCAAAAAACATATACATATGGTCAATACAATAACCATGGCATCTATGAATGTGGCATCAAATGTGTGTCATGATAGCATAGTACAATGTTTGCGATACGCTAGAAGAGTCACACCCAAGCACAGGGCACACTTACCACCTGTCATTGCATCACCTCTGGTAGATCCTCTACTTGAACCATGGGAACTCTTTGCATCAAACGAGACAGGTTGCCTTGCACATTTTGAAGCACTCTCTTTGCATCTCCTCTTGTTGTCTCATCTCCCTTGTGCCTTCGTCGGTGTCGTGGGAGTCCACCTGGCCATCGTGGACCCACATTTGCATAAATATACATGTTTTAGTTAGTACTTGACATCATCCAAATTTTTTTTTTTTCTTTTACAAAAATACAAAAAATGAAATATTGAAAAGGTTTTTTCATGCCTATATTATCTCCGTAGGAAGAACCTGGTGGTAATGACATGTCTGTATCTCCTTTGAAATTGATCCCTGCATATGGGTAGTCCTCTAGAGCTATCACCTGTTGACGCCACCAAAATAAAAACTCATCGTTGTAGGGTGTTGGAACCCTACCACATCCCAACCACCTCATCACCTCGGTCCACCATGCCATGGATGGATCGTGAGGTCCATGCAGAACAATCTCAACTCTAGGGCCCAAGTGATGCATACCCCCCTCTCTCCTCTGGGCTGCACTACCTGTCGGTCAAGGATATTCAAATGAGTGAGCCGAATTATCTCTTCAGGCCCCTGCTAGACCCTATATTTGATTCACACAGGCCCTCTTTGGTTACCAATGCAGGTTTGATTTCCCTGTACACACCTTCCCTTGCACTTTTGGAAACTCTGAGTGGTGAGTGCTAGCTCCTCTTCTAGGCCCTTCTCCCTTATGTCCAAGACTATGACCTTTGTCTCTCACCCTTCATGACTTCGAGATTTGGCTATTCCAAGTACAACTAACTCTCAATCCTTCGAACTCCAAACCAATGAAATGACCCAGACATAATCTATGGTTCACGCTTCTTCAACAACCAACGATTGTGATTCACTTTGGGAATCCAACTTTGAGATTTCTGAGTGTTTCAAACACCTTTTTCCCTGAATTTATTTGTACCTAGAGTTACAGATCGAGTGCCACGTGCTCACCATGATCGACATTTAAAATGCATCCATGGTTTCCTGCTTCGAACAAATTTCATTCAATGCTCCTCTTCTTCTCTTTCTGTAGGAGTGTCAATCCTCCAGAGTAAATCTCCACTCTCCACATGTCCCTCCATTTATCAACGAATCTTAGTGACTTATGACCTTCAGGAATTTACTCTTCAATTTCCCCGAAGTGTCCTATCACCGAAGTGATAGATCTAACACCATGTGTCCAAACATCTGACAGCTAGGATGGTCTCTTACCTCTGGAGCTTTGGACGACTTTCGGTCAATGGCTCCACTTCCTCCTCTCTTTTTCTGAAGTGCACACACTTCCAGATTCCACGATCTGATGACGCATGTCCTTCTCATATCGACAACCACGACTGACTCCGTTATTTCATGACTTCGGAAGAAATCACTCCTTGCTCTATGCAAATATTTCAGAGCTTTATCTCCCAAACTCTATGATCTGCTACCATGTATCCTCGATACCTATGGCTTCAATTTTACTTCACTTCTTTGGGACATTGGTGATCGCACTCCTCGAACTCTTCCAAACCTCCAAATACGCGGAGTGTCAAAGGAATATAAGAATATCCTCCGTGCAACTTTCTAAGATCTCACGGTCTGGAAAGATCCTGGTTCCTTCCAAATGGATCTTTCTCGTTGGTTGGGGAATTTTCAATGGGCTCCTCCCTACTGAATAATTTCCATCCACTACCTCTTTTGATATTTTTCTTCCTTGAGCATTTTTAAGTTCCTCATGATGTTTCTTCTCACACACCCCTTGTGCCTCTCAATATGACTTCTTCGACACTTAACCAAATATCGCCCCTGTGCACACCTTGCAATAGGTTTCTTTCAACTTAACCCCTTTGTGGGTGACTTTTTACTCCTTGCAATAGTTCTTACACGCCTCAATTGATCCTCCCAAACAATATGGCGTTTAGTGTGTTTCTGCATACTCGCACCTCGCTTGGTCCTCTGCAGTCCTTGCAAATAAAGCTTCACGTTATCTCTCGTAAGCTTCTGTGTAAATATAGAATCTATCAATGCACACCTTGCGGACACTATGCACTCCTTGCATGAGCTCTTAGAAGAGAAAAAATTGAAACTTATCTAATCCTCACAGGTTCATACATTAAACCATGTAATGCATTCATAACATAAGAACACGTAATAACAAAGAAATGTAATTAAACATAAAGCCTACCATTCATTCAGATAGACACAGTAACAACAACACCAACCAATTTGGATCAACTCTTCTATGTTATATTCAGTCAAATGGTATGTATATGGGCTCATATAACTTCCTGTGTAAAAATGAGCAATAATGACAACACTACAACTCTCTCTTACAACACTCAACATCCTCGACAATAACAACTTTTTTAATCTTCAACAACCTCATTTGGGCATACAATACATATATTTATATGAGAAGGGCTCATAGATATTTTTACTCTGACTAACTTAGTGTTTTCTTATCAAAGTAAAAGCTTTCAACCACTAAGTATTATTACATTAAATGATGGGTACAGATAGATAAGATCAAATGCTTCAGATCTGTACTACTATTAACTATATTAAAGAAAATATAATCTCCATCGATCTCACGTGATGGTTCGGCCTCTTGTCATTAAGAAATCCTTTAATTACAATCCTTTCGAGATATTTACATGACACACCATACTAAAATTCAAAATCACTTCAAAATGAGCGCTAGGGCACTGATTTGTACTCCACTTGCACATTGATGACGATGCTCCTGCATCATACTCCTCTAGACAAAAAATCATGGACAACTGCACTAACTTTCCATGCTTCTGAATATATTCTTTATTTAACCAATTGGAATTTTCTATTGGGTTTCCTTTCCACTTTACCAAATACTCAAAATAATTCTTCCTCCTGGTCTTCTTAGCAATCCTCTGATCTATGATCTCCTCCATCTGGGGATTTTCTGCTATAGGAATCTGCTTCTCCCACTGGATCTCTTTTTGATCTTCTCATCCTTTTGTGTCATCTTCCCTATAAGGGTACATGTCTAAAATGTTGAATATGGTCGATATACCCAGATCCTCTGGCAACTCTATCTCATAAGTATTTGCATCAAATTTCCTTAGGATCTTGCATGGTCCTATCTTCTTCGTTTTTAGTTTGTTATATATTCTCCTTGGGAACATTTCCTTCCTGAGATGTGTCAGAACTTGATCTCCCACTTGAAATTGAAGTTCTCTCCTATGTTGATCAACTATGTGTTTATATTCTCTATTGTTGTTCTGCAATTGCTCTTTGATCTGATTATGAAGCTTTTGCATTTCTGCAGCGAAGTCTTCTACTCCAACGCTTCTAAATTCATTATGCTCCAAATATCTCAACTCTAATACTCCTCTTGGATTCATTCCATATACTATCTGGAATGGACTCTTTCATGTACTCTTGTTTGGTGAGTCATTATATGCAAACTATGCTTGTGATAGAATCTAATCCCACTGGCTATGATGTTCAATGACCAGACTCCTCAGAAAATATCCTAAACTCTGATTTACCACCTCAGTCTATCCATTTGTTTGAGGGTGATATGTTGAACTGAAGGATAGATATTTCCCCAGTTTCTTCCACAATTTCCTCCAAAAATGACCAACAAATTTAGTGTCTCTATCTGAGACAATACTCTTGGGAAAGCCATGAAGTCTCATGACTTCCTTGAAAAACAGATTAGCAATGTGTGTTGCATAATTATTTTTATGGCATGGGATAAAGTGTGCCATATTTGTGAATCTATCCACTACAATGAATATGGAATCACTTCCCCTTTGTGTTCTTGGCAATCCCAACATGAAATCCATACTTATTGCATCCCAAGGCCTATATGGAATAGGCAATGGATGATATAACCCAATGTTCTATCACTTTCCTGTTGCATACTGGAAACTCTTACATATGTTGACAAATTTCTTCACTTTTTCCCTCATACCTGGCCAGTAGTATGAGATGTTCAATTGTGCAAATGTCTTTTCATGGCCAAAATGTCCTACTAGACCTCCACTATGTTTTTCCTTCAGCATATTATCTCTCATCGAGCACTTTGGTACGCACAACTGGCTACCTTTAAACAAAAATCCATCTTGAATCATATACTCTGTCCATTGACTTCTTTCTTTAAGAAAAAAAATTTCACATGCTTTATATCCCTCTTTAAAATATGGATCATCACAATACATTTCCTTAAGGTGTTCGAACCCTAACGTTTTCACTCGAAATTCTTGCAGAATCAGACATCTCCTGCTCAATGCATCAACAAGTTTGTTAGCATTACCAAAAATATGTTTTACGACAAAAGTGAAATTTTTCATAAATTCTATCCACTTGGCATGTCTTTGATTTAAATTCTCCTGTCTCGTTATGAATTGTAAAGCCTGATTATCAATGTACAAAACAAATTCTTTTGGAACAAGGTAGTGCCTCCATTTCTTTAAGGCTTGAATTACTACATAAAATTCTTTATCATATGTGGAGTACTTCCTCTTGGTGTCTTTCAAATTCTCACTGAAATATGCAACATGCCTATTGTATTGGATCAAGACTGCTCCAATTGCTACTCCACTAGCATCGCATTGTACTTGAAATGTTTTCCTGAAATCTGGAAAGACCACAATTGGTTGTTCTGTTATCTTCCCCTTTAATATCCTAAAAATTTTCTCATCTTCTTCTGTCCACTTAAAAGACTTGTGTCTCTTCTTCATTGTATCTAATATTGGTGTACAAATTCCACTGAAATTTCTAATGAACTTCCGATAGAAACTTGCTAATCCATGGAAGCTTCTCACCTCGAATATGCTCCTTGGTGATGACCATTCTCTTATTTCTCTCACCTTCTTTGGATCCATCTTCAATTCATTTGAAGAGATTACAAAACCCAATTAAATGAGTTATGTATTCATAAAAGAGGATTTATTTAGATTTATCAGCAGCTTCTCTCGCTGCAATCTTCTGATCACTAATGTTAAGTGCCTCAAATGTTCTTCTTCAGTTTTACTGAAGATTAATATATCATCAAAATATACAATCACAAACTTACCAATAAAATATTTCAATACCTCATTCATCAACCTCATAAAAGTACTTGGGGCATTTGTTAAGCCAAATGGCATAACAAACCACTCATACAACCCTTCGTTCATTTTGAAGGTTGTTTTCCACTCATCACCTTCTCTCATCCTTATCTGGTGATATCCACTTTTTAGGTCTATTTTTGAAAAATAATTTTCTCCGCTCAAACAATCCATTAAGTCATCCATCCCGGGAAAAGGAAATATTTACTCGATGGTGATTTTGTTTATGGCTCTTGAGTCTATACACATTCTCCATCCTCCATCCTTTTTTGGACTCAACATAGTTGGTACTGCGCATGGACTCAACCTTTCTCTGACTAAACCCTTTTCCATCAAATCCTGGACTTGTTTCTTTACCTCCTCATTCTCTTGAGGTGTCAATATATACACTAATTTTTTTAGTAGACTCTCTCCTGGTATGAGATCAATGTGATGGATGATACTCATGATGGTTAGAAATGAGCGAGGTAACTCATCCACTACTATGTTAGCAAATTTTTCTAACAAATCCTGAATTTTTTCAGGAAGATTATCCATAGAAGTACTTGTAAGGATGACTTTGAACTTCCTCACCACAACAAATTGCATCTCTTATTCCTTCTTGAATTCACTTAGGAGTTCCTTCCCACTCATGAGAAGTCTACTTGTGTTGTATTTTTCCTTCACCTTCTTATCCTCTATTGGTAGTAACATGTGTGTTGTACCATTTTTCTCCAGGGTATAAGTATTTTTTCTCCCATCATGAATGAAATTTCTGTCAATATTCCATGGTCTCCCCAACAAGACATGACATACATACATGGGAATCACATCACACAAAATCTCATCTCTATATCCTCCTATCTTAAATTCAACTTGGCATTATTTAGTTACCATTACCTGGTGTCCCTTCTGCAACCATTAGACTCTATACGGATTCAGATGTGCAGTTGTCTCCAGCTCCAATTTCTCCACCATTTATGTGGATACCACTTTATCAGTTCTCCCACTATCAATTATCACCTTGCATACCCTGTCTTTGTTCTTTCAAGAAGTTCTAAACAATCTGTTCCTCTGCATTGGTTTTTCCACTTCTTGCTCGGGCTTCAACAGAACCTTCTTCATCATCAATGATCTCCCATATTTTGCACCTTCTGGCTCAACACTACGCCTCTGTGCTTCCGAAATGTGAGCTTCACCTCCTCCTTATTTATTTCTCTTGGGGAATTCCCAATACATGTGTCCTGTTTTTCCACAGGAATAGTAGTTCACCTCTCCTCCTCTGCCTCTTCCTCTTCCTTGAGGAAAAAAATTCCTTTCACCATACTATCTCCCTCGGGAACTTCCTCCTCTTTCTGAGTGACTGTGTGGTTTTCCAGTCTCAACCTTGGGATTATGTGCATTGTCATGGAAAATTCCCTTACCTCTGTTTAGACTTCTCCCTTTGTTTCCCTGGCTCTGTTTCCTGGCCAATTTTTCTTCTCCTTTCAGTGAAATCTGATAAGAATCCTCCAATGTCCTCACTGTTATCATGCTAATTTCATCCTGTAGTTCATATCTCATGCCATTAATATAGATGACAACCTTTTCATCATATTCTTCTCTCCTTCCAGCCCTAATGTTCAACTTATAAAATTCCTCTGTGTATTCTTTTACCGTCAATCCTTTCTGTCTCAGGTTCTGTAATTTCTTGAACAAATTTATCTAATAGTCTTTGGGTATGAATTTAGCCTTCATCTTGGCTACCATTCTTTTCCATCTTTTAATTTTCTATTTTCCTTTGTTTCTCCTATCAGCCTGCAGTTCATCCCACCATAGTGTTGCATGTCCCTTCAATCTGGTGACAACATGTTTTACTTTCTTCGCATCATCAATGTCTTCATAGTAAAAGTATTTGTCCATTGCTCTTATCCAATCCAACAATTCTTCCACATCTAAATTACCTTCGTACATTGAGATTTCTATTTTTTCTTTGGCTCCCAATTTGACAACATCTTTCAGCAAGCATTCTTCTGCAACATCTTCTCCTACAACTTCTTCAACTTCCACTTCTTCTCTCTCTGCATTACTGACGTCTCCATAGCATCTATCATCTCCTTTTCCACAACTATATTTTCTACAGGTCTCTCTGCATGTCTTCTAGGCGGCATTGTCCTAAACTTTTCCTTCACACAGAGTTTATGTTACAGTGATGATACCACTTGATGATATCATACTACCTCTTTTGTCTCCTCCTTCCTACAAAAATCAAATCTGTGTCTCTAATACCACTTGATGCAGACCCCCCTCTCTCCTCGGGGCTGTGTGACCTCCCAGTCAAGGATCTTCAAATGAATGATATGAATCAGCTCTTCAGGGCCCTACTAGACCTTGAATTTGATTCACACATTCCCTCTTTGGTTACCAATGCAGGTTTGATTTCCCCATACAGTCCTTCCCTTGTGCTTTGGTAACTTTGAGTGGTGAGTGATAGATCCTTTGTTAGGCACTTCTCCCTTATTTCCATGGATATGACCTCTGTATCGCCTCCTTCACGACTTCAGGATTTGGCTATTCCGAGTACAACTGACTTTCAATCCTCTGAACTCCGTACCGGTGAAATGACCTCGAAAAAATATATGGTTCACACTTCTTTAATAGCCAACGTATGTGATTCACTTAAGGACTCCGACTTTGGGAGTTCTGAGTGTTTCAAACAACCTTTTCCCTGAAATTATTTGTAACTGGATTTATAGATAGAGTGCCACGTGCTCACCTCGATCAATGGTTAAAATGCATCCCTAGTTTTCCGCTTCGGACGACTTCTAGTCAACACTCCTCTGCTTCTCTTTATCCCATAGTGTCAATCCTCTGGAGTAAATCTCCACTCTCCACATGTCCCTCCATTTATCAACAACTCTTGTTGACTCCGACCTTTGGGACTTATGACCTTTGAGAATTTACTCTTAAATTTCCCCGAAGTGTCCTATCACTGAAGTGATAGATCTGATGCCATGAATCCAAAAAACTGACGACTAGGATTGCAAGATACCAGATATATAAAATATGCAGAACATAAATGAAATGCTAGAAATGACAGAATAATAGTAAAATATCCAGCATAATCTTCACAATACACAGAAATGATATACGAAATAGCAACAGAAATAGCACTTTGAATCAG